>MU251611.1:0-54184 GCA_019669835.1 Amylocarpus encephaloides
GAACTCTCTTCTCTTCTTACTTTATTATTTACTTAATATAGTAGTTTCTATTTAACTCTATATTTATTATAGTAAGTAGTAGTTTACTTTATATAATTATACTTTACTCTTTATCTTAATTTTCTTAATAACTAGTTATAAAAACTTCTTTAAATAAAAGTTATATTATTCTTACTTTTTAGACTCTTAAAAATAATTCTAGACTTAGTATATAAAAGATAGCTAAGCTATATAATATCTCTTAAATAACTCTAATATATTATTAAAATAGAAAATACTCTTAAGTAGAAATAATAGTTAAATTATAAAAGATTTTAAATCTAAAAGAAAGAACTATTATTTAAAGAGTACTTAAGCTAGAATTCTAAGAATTTTCTATATAAATTAGTAGTATTAAAGGTATAGTAAATTTACTCTATTATAAATATAATATATTACTAGTTAAAAAGAACTAGACTAAAAACTTTATTTATTAATAACTAAAGCTTTAGATATAAAAAATATATTTATATAATAACTAGAGAGTATTATATAAGAATCTAAAGAAGATTTAAACTTAGTTTTAACTTATAACTAATTTTATAACTAAATTTAAGATATATATTAAGAATATATATAACTTTAATAAGACTAGGTTTTTAATAAATATTCTTAGTAAAACTACTATTATAACTAGCTTAGATTATATAACTAACCCTAAACTAGTTTAGTCTAGTAATTAAGAGTAGATAATAGTAATTTAAAGTATTAATTTATAGAACTAAACTATTCTATTATTTATTATTTTTTAAGAGTAAATAATATCTAGCTTTCTAATATAAAAAATAGAATTTTCTAGCTAGTTAGAGAATTACTATCTCTAAAAATAACTAGATAATAAATAAAGTTACTTTAGAATAACTTAAGTATTATAGAGTTAAAGAAACTAAAGGTTAAGTATATATAGTATATAGTACGTATATACTAGTATCTTATATTTAAGCTTTTATTTCTTTAGAACTCTCTTCTCTTCTTACTTTATTATTTACTTAATATAGTAGTTTTCGTTTAACTTTATATTTATTATAGTAAGTAGTAGTTTACTTTATATAGTTATAAGAGCGTAGTAAGCTTCTTAGAGTAGCTAAGTAAGGTCTTAGGTTTCTAGGTATTTTTTAAATATAAATAATATAACTATTTTATTAGATACTTAATAGTACGTCTAAAGTACTAATAATCTAAAATAGTTTTAATATTATATATAATATTTAGGTTAACTAGTTCGATTTCTATAATAGAGGCTAGTACTACTTCTAGTAGTACTTTCTTAAGTAAGAAGATATAAAATTATTATAATTATATTATAATTATATTTCTTTACCTAGATAAGAACTAGCTTAGTTAGGTTCTTAGAAGGTTATATATATATAAGAAGGGCCGGCTTATAAAGATCTAATACTCTTCTAGAATTTTATAAGTAAAGGATATTATATAACTCTTTTATAGGTCGCTTTTATTAAGAAGTAATATATATAATATACGACTTTATTAATTAGTAATATTATTAACTATAGAGTATAAAGGTTCTATATAGTCTAGATTATTATCTATTAGATAGAAGCTTCGTACTTAACTTAATTAAATAATTAGAATTATATTCTTATATCTTCTAGATCTATTATTATAATTAACTCTATAGTCTACTTATTCTTAACTATTATAAATTAAATCTATATCTCTTAGCTTCTTCTCTATTATATAAATAGAATCTAGTTAGAAACTATAATAAGAATACTAGTATTATAGTTTCTAACTAGATTCTATTTACGTAATAGAGAAGAAGCTAGAAGATATAGGTTTAATTTATAATAGTTAAGAATAAGTAAACTATAGAGTTAATTATAATAATAGATCTAAAAGATATAATAGTATAATTCTAATTATTTAATTAAGTTTAGTATAAAGCTTCTATCTAATAGATAATAACCTAGTATTATATAGAACCTTTACTATATTAAGTTAACTAAGTTAATACTTAATCCTATTAACTTAAAAGTTAACTAAGTTAATAAGCGATCTCGTTAACTTTTCTATTATATAATAACTAACTATAAAATTCTAGAAGAGTACTAGACTTATAAGAGTTAGCCTTTCTTATATATAAATAACCTTCTAGAGTCCTAAATAGATTAGATTCTAGCTAGATAAGAAAACGTAATTATTATATAATTATAATAGTAACTTATATAGATTAATATAATAGAGGTAAAGTAGTTTAGTAAGATAATCGAGAATAGACTATAGTAATTACTTATATTAATAGAAAGAGCTAAAGTATTTCTCTATTTATAGTAGTTTAGAGTAAAAACTATTTCTCTAACTAGTTATAACGTATAGTCGAGTAGTACTTACTTAAGAGTACGAGGGTTAGTAGGTTAGTAGATAGAGACGCTATTACTAATTAAGACTAATAACTATTATAAGTTACTAAGTATAATATAAAGATACTTAATTTAAGTTAAGTACGAGGCTTCTATCTTAGATAGGAGGACATCCTAAGTTATATAGAATTCTTATTCTTCTTAAATTATTTAAATTATTTAAATTATTACCTAGACTCACGGAGTCTAGATAATTTATCTTATAATATAATCACGTGACCTATAGCTTCTCTATACGTGGTTAGGACTAGTAGTCTTAACCGACCGCTAAGCCTTAGGGCTATACTACCTATTATAACACTAGCTTATAATACTATCCCCCTTCTGTCCTAGCGCGTCCCTACGCTTTTAAATATGTGATTAGAAAATGTCGACCCTTAATAATAACTATCCTTCTTTTCTATTATACTACCTAGTCGCTACGAACGTCTTAAAGAAAATTAATAGAACCTTCTTTCTCGTGTCCTTTGTTATAGTTTTAAAATGTCTTCTTACTTCTATTATATAAAAGATCCTCGTAGGGTCTATATCGTCTCGTCTAATTCTGATCGATATACTAAGTATATTCGTACTAGTAGAAACACGAAGTATAATATTTAGGGTCCTTTAAAGAGTAAATAACGTAAGCTAAAATAGACGGAAGTAGACTTATCGCTTACCTAGGCGGAGGCGTAGTACGATTAGTAGAGACTAATTAAATAGCTGTCTACTTAGTAAGCTAAGATTTCTTAAATAAATAAATAGAGGGAAATGTTTCGTACGAAGGCGGCGGAAATACTATGTCGTAGCCTTCGTTCCTTAGATAAGTTAAAGGAGGTTAAAGAGAAAGAGCGTTTAGCTAAAGAACTAGGTATTATTTCGTCTTCTACAGATACTAAGTCTCTTAATCCTACCTTAGTGGATTAGTTAGCTAATTTCGACCTCTCTAATCCTATATAGTTAGCCTTAGGTTTTATTAGCGACAGGTCTTAGGATTTACCTAGTTTTCTAACTAGAACCGTCGGAGTAGCTGAGGGTAGTTTAAATTTTCTGTGAGTACCTATGAATTTTCTTTCGTCCTATACCCTTTCTATTTAACTAAGTACTCCTACTAACTAGTATTAGTAGTTCGGGTGTCGAGTAGTTTCTCTATCTTATAGACATCTAGGTCGTCCTTTAGCTAAAGTTCTTTACTTACTACTAGTAGCGTTAATTCTAATACAAGTTCTAATAAGGAGATATAAAACACTAGGTGTAACCTTAACCTCTTAGGTAGTTATAGTCTAAAATTAACTAGCCCTATTTCTTTTATTATCTTATATAGTCCTAGCTTCTTAAAGTTTAACTTAGTACTTAGTCGTTTTATTTTAATATATTTACGTAGTAGGTATACTTTATCCCCTCTTTTTAGTAGAGGTCCTATACTTCGCTTTTAGTTACTATATTTCGCGGTTCTTAAGTTTAAGAACTTAATATTCTTAGATAATTATCTCTAGAGTTTCTTTAATTTATTTACGAGTACTACTAACTACTGTATATTAACGTTATCCTTTCTTAGTTATTAATAGGCTTCTAGTTTAAAACTATAATTAGCGAAAAAAGATAATATAGCTATAGTCTCGTTTTTTATACTATTTAGGGCGAACTAGGCGAGTAGAAGGAGTTCTACCTAGTTACTCTATTCTTTATTAATATAACTACATAGGTACTATTCTAGCGACTAGTTTAGTCTCTCTGTTTATCTATCTATTTATAGGTGAAATATAGTAGATATCTTATAATTAAGTTCTATTTATTTTATTAGTAATAACTAAAACTTAGATATAAAGAGTTTATCTCTATTAGATATAATTTTCTTTAGTAGCCTATACTAGCTTACTACTACCTTAAGGAAGGTGTACGCGAGTTCTTATATATTACTTTCTTCTTTATATAGTATAAAGTACTTATATTTAGTAAGTCGATCTATTATAACCTATATAGTATTAAATAATATTTTTATTATTAGTTTCTTTAATAGTAGTAGTTTAATAATAAAGTTAAACGCGATCGATTCCTATACTCGTTATAATATTAGAGGTGATTATAGGAGTCTATAAGACGTGTACCTATTTAACTTACTTTTTATATATAGGTCGTATTTCTCTATTACTCTTTTAATATATTTTCTTATTTCTAGGAAGTAGTAATCTCTAGCGATCCTTTTAAATGTTCTTAATATTCTCTAATATTTATATACTAGTAGCGAGTACTATTCTTTAATAAAGTATTATCTTATCTTACTAGGAATATAAACGAGTCCTTTAAAACAAAGGATACCTACTTCGTTCTAAGCGAAGTTTTCTGTAGGCGACTATAGTATCCTCGTAGTGTATTCGTTCGTTTAATACGCGTTTCTAATTAGTTCTATAAGGTTATTATCTTCTATTACTATAAGAGTTACGAGAAGTTTATAGTTATATTCTAGCTCGTTTACTCCTACCTTAAGTATAGCCCTAGATCTTTCTATAGGTTTACTTGAGTAGTCTTATCGTCGACTAAGAGCGTCGGCTCTTACATTTTCTAATCCTTTCTAATACGTGATATTAAGCTTTAAGGTAAATAGCTCTTCCGACTACCTAACTTATTATCTATTTAATATCTTTATTATAGTAAAGGATATAAGATTCTTATAGTTCGTTTATACTTAGATTATATGTTTTACTTCTTTAAGATAGTATTATTACTATTTATAGGCGGTTACTATAGCTAATAGTTTCTTATCGTATACGTTATAGTTAAGTTCTATAGGTGAGAACGTCCTAGAATAGTATACGATAGGTCGTATTTTTCTATTATATTTCTAGCTTAGGTAAGCCCTAAGAGTAAAGTCTAATATATTAGTTTCTATAACTATCTCTAAGTCTAGGTTATAAGTAGCTAGGACTAGTACCTATGTAAATCGTTCCTTAAGTATTTAAAACGTGTTCTACGCTTCTATTATCTACTTAAAGTCCTAGTTCTTCTTAGTTAGATCTGTAAGTACTTTAGCTACTATAGAGTAGTTATATATAAATCTCCTATAGAAGTTAGCGAATCCTAGAAAGGATTATACTTACGTAACTATTATTAGTTTAGGTCACGTAAGTATAGTCTTAACCTTAGCTAGATCTATATAGATTTCGTGTCTTCTTATAATAAATTCTAAGAAGTAGGTTTCTTCTTAGTAAAATTCGTACTTCTCTAGTTTAAGAAGAAGTTTTACTTTTTGTAATTTAGCTAAAACTTTCTTTATATATTAAATATACTTATTCTCGTCCTTAAAGTAGATAAGTATATCGTCTAAGTAAGCGACTATAAAAACGTTAAGATACTCGTATAATTAGTCGTTAATTATCTATTAGTAAGACGCGAGTACGTTCGTAAGTCTAAACGGTATAACTTAGTATTTATATAGACTATAGTGTGTTCTAAACGCTATCTTTTATTCCTCGCCTTTCTTTATTCTAATAAGGTTATACGTGCCTCTTATATCTAGGGTAGTAAATATTATTACCTCTTATAGTTAGTTATATAGCTTATTAATTAAGAGTAACAAGTATCTATCCTTAATAGTTATACTATTAAGTATACGATAGTCGATATATAAACGAAGTTTTCTGTCTTTTTTTAGAACGAATAGTATTAGACTAGTAGCGGATAAGGTAGATAATCGTATAAAGCCTTTTACTAGGTTCTTATCTATGTATTCTTTTAGGTGTTATAGCTCTACCGCGGATTACTAGTATATTAGTCCGAAGCTAGACGTCTTTCCTAGTTCTAGAGGTATCTTATAATCTTATAGTTAGTACTCTAAAAGGGCCTCGTTCTTAGGTCCTTTAAGAAATAGTAACTCGTATTCCTTATACGTTACTAGTATTTACTTTAGTATAGAGGCCTAAGTAGGGTTCTCGTTAGTTAAGAGAGTTATATATAGTTCTTCTTACTTTAGGATATTCGTATTCTAGTCGAGTACCTTATAGTTATTTTCGTACTAGTAATAGTCTAAAGTAATACGTTCCTTCTACTAGTCTATAGTAGGGTTATAGAGCGTTAACTATAGTATATCTAATACTAATTTATAAGTTCTAAGATTAGTAATATTAAACTTAATATCTTTAGTATATCCTTATAATGTTTTTATAGTTAGCCTATTAGTCTAAAAGGTCACTTATCTATTCGATAATCTAATAGCGTCCCTATCTAGTATAAATAGATAATATAAGTGTTTCCTTCTAACTAACCTAAACCTATTATCTAGAGTTATCTAATAATCTATAAAGTTACCTATAGCTCTAGAGTCTATTATTACTCTAAGCGTCCTTCTATTAATATAAACGGTTAGGAAGAGTTACTATCCTCTTTCTATTATATATAAATCTTTATTATATAAGGTCCTAGGCTCTTTATAAACACTTACTAGTAGTCTATTATCGACGAGGTCTTCTAGTTTTTTAAAGGTTCGAGTGTTATTAGTAGTTCCCTAAGATAGATAACTAGTTCGTTAAAGAACACCGGTCCTTTACGCTTTAGCTAGTAGCCTCTATTAGTCTTACTAGAGTAATAGACTATATATATGTTATTTTAATAAAACAACTATACTAGTTTCGTATACTAAGAGTAATTAATTATCGTAACGTCTTTTACTCTATTAAGTTTACGTATCTCTCCTTTATATTCGATTCTTACTTATCTATAGACCGCGAGCCTCTTCTTTAGCTCTCGTATATATTTTATATTTCGCGTAAACACTTTTATATATTATTAGCTTCGTCTAATCGCGGTATTAGTTTTATTATGACTATTATTATATTTATATATAATAGTATAAATTCGTATTATATACTCTATATATATATTCTTTACTACTTTCTAGTACTAGATAAACCTCTATGTCTCGTTTATTTCCCCTAAAGTAGGTGGCCTTCCTTTAACTTCCTCTAGTTCTTATTTAAATATTACTTCCGCTTCTTAGTATACTATCTAGACTAGCTTTTCTCTACTAGCGATAGAGTAAACGAGATAATCTTCTAGCGATAATTCTAAGTCGTCTAAGATAGAAACCTTATCTATTTCTTTACTATCTTCTTATACCTATATAGTATAAAGTATTATTAGTCTATTATATTCCTAATTATACACCCCTCTCCCTTAGATAATAGTATTTAATTATTTCTCTAATAGGTTCTAGAAGCGTTTTTTTCTACTCTTATAATTCCTAGTAAGGTAACCTAGCTTCTTATAATTAAAACATATTTAGTTCTATATATATTTATTTCGCTATTATAGCGATAACTCTCTTTATTAGGTAGCGTCGAGTTTTATAGGGTCTCTATATCTCTTAAAGTAGTTTCTATAGTTTCTTCTCTCGCTTATCCTTTTATAGTTAGAATTATACTTCTCTTTCTTTTCTATATTACGTTCGTACTAGTCGTTATCGATCTTATAGACGGCCTTAATAAGTGTTTCGAGAGTGTCTATAGTACTACTATATCGAAGTAACTCGTCCTTAATAAAGTCTTTTAGACTCTTACGATATACGTAACTAAGTGTCTCGTCTTCTTATTCTATATAGGTAGAGTAGTATTAGAAGTCCTAGGTATAGGTAGTTACTAATCCTTTCTAATAGAGCGCCTCTATAGCTCGTTCCGCTTTCTTACGTTCGTCTATAACTCTAAAGTTAGTCTTAATTTCTATAACAAATCCTTTCTAAGTATTAAAGATCTTAATAGTAGTATCTTCTACCTTTCGCTTATTAATAACCCTATTCTTATCACTCTACTTAAGGTAGTCCTTAAGAAACCCCTCGATCTAGTTTAGGGCTTTTCCTTTAAGTAGCGTAACTATCTAAAGGACCTATTTAGTCTCGGATCGAAAGCGGTCTCTATTAAACTTAATATATAGTCGTAGCTAGAGTAAGAACCTATAAAGACAGTTACGTTTACTATTAAAAGCCTCGATAGACTTATACTTAAGGTTCTTATCGATTTCTCTAACTAGTACTAGTCTCTCTAGGATAGACGACGTAGGAGTTATTCCGACTATAGAACCTATTATTAATCTAACGTGTGTACTAGTACCTGTGAGGTAGTACTTAAAGTATAACGTACGGTCGAGTAGTACTTACTCGAGAGTACGAGGGTTAGTAGGTTAGTAGGTAGGGACGCTATTACTAATTAAGACTAATAACTATTATAAGTTACTAAGTATAATATAAAGATACTTAATTTAAGTTAAGTACGAGGCTTCTATCTTAGATGAGAGGACATCTCAAGTTATATAGAATTCTCGTTCTTCTTAAATTATCTAAATCATTTAAATTATTACCTAGACTCACGGAGTCTAGATAATTCATCTCGTGACATGATCACGTGACCTATAGCTTCTCTATGCGTGGTTAGGACTAGTAGTCTTAACCGACCACCGAGCCTTAGGGCTATGTTACCTGTTATAACGCTAGCTTGTAACACTAGTATACTAACGGCGGTCTTCTACTAGACTAGGTTATTAAACTAATAAGTAATAGATAAATAAATAATAAGATAAGTCTAGAATAGTTAAAATACTTTAATAAATATACTACTACTTATATAAAGAGTTTATATTAAATACTAGTATTAGATAGGTATAAAAGTTATAAATCGACTAAGTTCTAAGAGTATTATAAGACATATAATATTATTACTCTTAGATTACCTTCTTACTCTTCTTACTTAACTTAACTACTTAACGTTAGGTGTTTTAGTATATTAAAGTTAGTGTACAGTCGATAAATTAAGACGTTTATTAAGGCTTATATTAATTATATTACGAAGGTCGAGTTCTTCCTAGCCTTTAAAGTAGTATATAAGGAATTAATAATAACCTAAAACGCTTAAGCTAGGTTCCGTGGAGCTGGCTTAGTGCCTTTCGACCAGGAAGCTGTACTTTCAAAGCTTGATGTGAAGTTACGGACTCTAACTCCCTCTAGACCCTCTACTCCTAACACTCACCCTTAGGTCTCCCAGACCCCTTCCAACCCTACCGAAGCTCTTTCACAAATAACTCTTATTCGGAATCGGATTGCCCGTTATTAAGGAAGCTCGCCAACTCCACTTTTCGAGACAGTTGCTACGTTAGCGAAAGGTACAGAGCGAATGGCCTATGTGATGACCCTTTTGTCGGCTGAGGTGCGTACTCTTCGGGCAGCTAACGAAGCCCTAAGCAAACGCCGTAGGGCTAAAAAGACTCGGGTCTGTTAAGGAGGTGCACTTACTATAGAGGATGCGTAGGACGTATTAGCTCAAAAGGAGGCAGAGGAACAGGCTCGACGCGACAAGAGATCTGAGGGGGGTAGGCAAAATGAGGGGCAATCCTCTAGGCGACGGTGTAGTAATTACGGAAAGACTAGTCATAATACACGAACTTGTTAAGAAGCTATAGATATATCTAGTTTATCGGATTCTAAGTAGGTTTAATTAATATTATACGTTATAGTTATTTAATCCTATCTCAAAGTAGTAGGGTAGGGAAAGTGATCGACTCGGTGACATGAACGACTCGGTGTACAACCACGTTATTCTTAATTAAAATAATAAGTATTATCACCTAAATTTCTATATAAAGCTAAGAATTCTAGTATATACTAAGTGCACGTTAAGGCTTAGTTATAAGATGCGCGCCTTAGGAACGTGCTACTTGATTAATTAATTAATTCTTAGGTTTATTATACTGTCTAAGTCTATAGGGCTATATAACACATACAGTAACTCCTTACCTCTAGCTAGAGAACCACTTTCCTTTGGAGGAGGCGTCATTTGCCCTAGAATAGACAACTCTATTAACGGTACAGTCTAATAGTCACCTGTTTAAGCCAGTACTTAAGGGAGTGATTCCTTCATCTTTCTATTCTAGTAACAACCGTGACCCGGTCTATAATATGTACTATTATATAGGAGCGTATATAAAAACCCGAATAAGGCCCTTGCGCGACCTAATAGTGAAATGCGCAGCTGTCTATCTTATACTTCCGTCGACCCTTCCCCCATCTATCCTCCTCGACCTTGTGTCCTTTCATTCTCCTCTACTAGCCCCAAGTACTCGAGTCTGTCGGGAAATAGTTCGATGCCAGAATAGCTGCATAAAGGAAGATGTAAGGTTATTGTCTTCTAGCACAAGCCTGACCTTTTCCTCCGTAAAGAACGTGAGAGCGTCGTAATGCCGTAGGAAGTTTTTATCAGAGTGTTAGGGAGCGATAGGCCCTGAGGTTCAATAATAAAGGCAGGTTCGAGTCTTGTTGTCGATAAACTAATTGCTGTCAAGAACCCCTCAACTACTTCTATTCAAGTCTATCATCAACCACTACACCCTTCACAAGTTAATTTCGAGGAACTTTAGTTCCTTTCAAACACCCTGCATTGCCTTGGATCTCCTTGTATTGCTACCTATTATCTCACAACTCTCGCAGCTCGGATATTCGCCACGATTTATAACAATTTCATTTTACTTTTCATCAACTATCATTTCGGCCTGGGATTTGAATGGCAGAGATAGAGTTCTCGGAAAATGTTTTCATGATGAGTGATGAAAGTTCATGTTAAATAATCTCATATACCCTTCAGCATTTATAAAACACTGTACATTCCCCTTGCCCAACCTCGAGACTATCTATAAAACCACTTCCACCAATCACTCTTCTTCAAGATACCCCTCCTCCTCTAGAAGCCTAAAAACGAGGTGTTGTACCATCGACAGTTACACCCATCGGATAATAAAGTGTGAATTTCGAGTCTAAAAGTGGACGTTGATTTGTTGTCGAGAAACTCGTCACTGCTGACACGACAGAATGTTTTCCTCGAGAAACACCGCAAATGCTCTGTATACTAATGTACGGAAAGGTGGGGGATCCGGGAATGGTTAGGCTTTTTGATATGTTCTGATTTGTTTGTACCAAGTTCAAGTTGTGCAGAGGGGGGTACGAGCACTGAGCACACTCGTAATGTAAGAATGAGCGAGGTAGATAACTTGTAAGCAGGTTATATGCCGAGATTTTCATAAACGTGACACAAGTAATATAGTGACGACCACAGGAATTATATTACGAATTCTATGTTCGCCCCTCTCTTCCTCAGTCTTAAACCACTCATCTTCTCTAACTATAACTAAGGAACACCTGACATGCACAGACCTTGTTCCAATCCCATAACAAAGGTTATGTGTTTTCAAGACGCTACGGGAACAAGACCTTTGTACAGTACAACTCGAACCCTGCACACATCATCCTGCCTGAGATGCGGAACAGGGTATCAGGTTGTTATTGCACATATATATTGACAGCTATAGATACAATACAATGTATCTGTCTTTAGACTAAATACTACCGACCTTCACTGACCGTTTTAAATTTCCTCTCACTGTGGCCCACGAATCATCCTAGTAGTTTTATATATATTCTCCACACACAGAACTTGGATTCTCAAGAGTATGGAAAAAGTGAGGTTGAAAAGATGAGAAAGGACCGTGAATATTTTGAGGCATTGTGTCTCACGGAGGCTAGGGAAAGGGAAACACTTCACGTTTTGGAACGGTGAACTATTAGGGGAGGGAGAAGGGAAGTCCTCGAGATTCAAAACGGACATGTATTTGTTGCCGATGATCTGTGTTTGTTGTTGAGGATCTTATGACCATCTTGAATATCCAGTGAACCTTCGTTTCATCAGCCCGAACAGCTTGGCTTCACGTACCGGAGAAGTATATTCTCAAACTTTCAATAGCACTCTACATGGAAGAATGCTCCGCATTTGTCGATATAGATCCATCATTCTCACCTTTACTCCGAAAAAGGCAGGGGCAGGCACTTTTGAATCACCCTCTGCCACCACCGACCGACACCTCCAACACCTCTTAACTTCCACAAAGTGTTCCCACCCGACTTCCCACAGACATTGATCAATCCCAAGTATCTTATATCCCTTTAAACCCCGACATTCTATCAACCCCCTCGCATACTAAAAGGAAGACTCCACTCTCCAAATCCCAGTAGGTATATAACACCCGTCACATCCCCCTCTCGCTCCGACAAATCCTACACTTGTGCTGTACACCTCCCGAACATGTTGCGTGAAAGAGCGGACATCCGCCACAGACAAACACGGGCGCGTAGAGCGAGGTGGTTTTGACTTTTGTTTATGGAAAGGGAAGATGAGTTGATCATTCGGGAGGAAGCTCGAAAAATAACGGAAGAGGGAGAATAGGGGGTTTGTCATCGAGAAAGGATTTGTTGTCGAAAATTTTCTGTCTCCATCCTGAAAACGGAATTTTATCTATGATAGAAAGAGTCCTAGTCCGTGCCGATCTTCTCATTCCACAATTAAACAAACCTCTTTCGAATGTCCCACGGGGGTCTAGACATTAGAGTCCCCCACGCTTGAGTTGGTCGATGAAAAGTTTCACAACCGTATCGAGAGCTGACAGGTGTAAGCGCTGTTTTGTACCACTCCTCCAACCACCATCAGCAATATCACCCACTAGCTTCCACAATATTTCTCTGAAGAGCAAGAGCTTTTAATAGAAAATACAAGGCCTGCCAATAAACGTGGCAAGTTTATACCCACCTGGACCAACAACCCACACTGAGCCCTGCGAACTCTCCAGGGGCTCACATCACATTTCCTACACCGCTACTACCACGGTGTTTTAATAAAAAGAGGCCCCTCGCACCGCTGCTTCCTTATCCATGTAGAACAACTGAAAGCCCTCCATCTGGAAGAGAACTCCCAACGCTAAACCTGGAGCCGTGCAGGAGACTTCCCGTCGAACCCGGCGATGTGAACCGAGATCAGTCCACCTTCGGGAATCACGAACGGGAAACTCGTGAACACCTAGCAGTTGAAAGTGAGATAAGGCGGGTTTGTTGTCGAGAGCTAGTTTGACGTCGAGATTCCGTAAACCTTTCTAGAGACCACATTCGGGAGGTTCGAGGGAACATTGCTTCATCTACAATCACCTACACTTCTCAAGCTATCCGGCGTAACGTCCCCCTACCCACGCACACTAATAATACCCTCCCTCGTAGATCCTCAGAGAATTCCACCGCCATTGCCACTCGCTCCCCCTTTGAGATGGGTCTTCTTCAACAGCGGGACTACCATATCAGAGGCATGCCCACCTCACGACTCCTACCCCCCCCCCCCCCCCCTCTGGCCGGCCGAGTGAGACACACACACCACGAGGCTTCTCATTACACCGGACGAGACAACACGTCGTGCTCTTCTTTGTCGAATGCTACGGATCCTGCCATTTCTGGAAATGGGAGGGCGTGAATATATTCCAACCCCTTCACCTACGCATCCTCATCACCTTCCAATGGCCGTGGGTGATTTCTGTGACTGGTTGGTACTGGTAAGGGTAAAACAAAACCACGCTCATTCCACAATAGAACATCTCCCTGGAGAGTTGCAACACCGCACCCGCACCCTACCCTCCAACTCCGCGTCGATCAGAGAAAACCCATCATGTGTTTTTTCAAGCTGCATGCGTGACGACGTGAGCCCCCAAGTAGCAGGGCAATCCTGTTGTCGAGGAACCTTTTGCTATCGGTCTTGCCCCACGGAGCACTCAGGGAAGTGGGTGTTGATATATCAGTGCCTCGCTTGTGTGATTTGTGATGTGTGTGAATTCTCGCTACTTTATGTACCTATGTACAGTACAGTACTAAGCCCATCACTAACGCCTATGCCATGAGAAAATTCCCCTGCGCCTCCAATGTGAGAAGAAAAAACCACTTTCCAGAAACTCATCATGCAGCCATCCAGCAGTCCGCGTTCCTCGTCCCTTCATCATCACCCCTGCTCGCTCGTTCGAATTTCCACTTTCAATGCAATACCAATATTTCATGCCGATGCACAGACCAAGTGACTTCCCCGCTTAAATGCCTAAACATCATACATCTTCCCCCTACTCTCCAACGCGCCCTTGATAGCGTCACAACTATCCTTCGCATCCCCAAACAGCATCTTCGTACCAGGCATGAAGAACATCGGATTCGGCACATCCGCATAACCAGAACTCATCCCGCGCTTCATAACCACAACCTGCTTACTCTTCCACGCATGCAACACCGGCATTCCCGCGATACTGCTCCCGGGCTCCAATGCAATCGGATTGACCGTGTCATTCGCGCCAATCACGAGCGTGACATCCGTTTCAGGAAAGTCGTCGTTGATCTCGTCCATCTCGAGCACGATGTCGTAGGGCACCGAGGCTTCGGCGAGAAGGACGTTGCATTGTCCCGGCATGCGGCCCGCGACGGGGTGGATGGCGAAGCGGACGTTGATGCCTTTGTGTTTGAGCATGCGCGTGATGTCCGAGATGGCGTATTGGGCTTTGGCGACGGCCATGCCGTAGCCGACGACGATGATGACGGATTCAGCGGTAGCTAGGGCGTCGGCCGTTTCTTCGATGTTGGTTTTGGTGATTGAACCCTCGATTTTGTATTCCGAATTATCTACAGGAGCGATGCCACCAAATAGGACGTTGGTGATGGAGCGGTTCATGGCGACGCACATAATGTAGGACAAGATTGAGCCGCTGACTCCAATCAACGAGCCGATGGTGGTGAGAAGTGGGTTGTCAAGCATAAATCCTTCTGCGACCAAAGCAAACCCGGAGTATGCATTGAGGACAGTGATGACGACGGCTAAATCTTGTCAGCAACAGCCCCTTATGGAAAGATGTTGACATACGCATATCAGCACCACCGATAGCTGCAGTGGTGGTGTATCCCTTCAAGAAACTTAGTACAGCGTTACCCGCCAAGCATCCAGCGGCGATGAGTGGAGCACCAGGTGCCATTGCCAGAAATGTGCCCATGGTCGCAACATTGAGACCAAGGAGTGAGCTATTCAATGCGTGCCGAGGACCGGGTAGTTTGATTGGCTTGGAGGACATTTTCCCAGCGAGCTTCATGAAAGCGACCACGGAGCCGGTAAAGGTCACACCGCCTGGGTGCATGTTAGCGTTGTTTTTGGTTAAGCGACACAACGAAAAGGGGGGCGGCCAATTTTACCGATGAGAACTCCCAAGTAACCTGCGACCAGATGTAACGTCGAAATATCCCCGATGTGTGCCATGACACTACCAAAACTTGTCAGGACGGCCGCTAAACCGACCACGGAATGCAATGCAGCGACCGTCTGAGGAAGGTCCGTGGCTGTAGTTCTGCGACCGATCAAGAGTCCTAAAAACAGTTAGCAAGCTGGGTCTCCAAGGGAGCTTGATTGTCCATACCTAAAATACTCCCAACAGCCGCGACCCCACCAAATTGCATCAATACCTCGGGTGGGAAACCAACAGCCGCAAGGGATGCGAGAATGCCGGAGCTGACACCAAGAACCCCGAGAATGTTTCCCTGTCTTGCAGTCGCCTGAGAAGCAAGTCCGGACAATGAGCCGATGCACAGCAGACTACTTGTTAGATACCCAGCTTGAACCAGTCCGGCCATGCCAGTACTGGCTGCAGCAATGTAGCCCGCACCAAACACGGCGCCGGGAATGGCATAAAGCCAGGGATACTCCGGAGGATCAGTGGGACCTTCGAGTGGCATTAGTATGATGATTCGAAGTTGAACTGGGTCGCCTACGCTTGAACATATCCAACATTCTCTTCGTAATAACGAACCCACCAGTGACGTTGACAAAGGCCAACAAGACGGATGCAGCACCAAGAGCTTGTGGTATTGTGTGGGGAATGAGTCCACCGCCCATGATGAAGAAGCCACCAACTCCAACCATTCCTGATTTTTTATGAGCACGAACCCTCTGCCATCGCCTGGTATCGGATCTCACCTGAAATGGCGTTGGTAACACTCATAAGTGGCGAGTGCAAAGCTGGAGTGACGCCCCAGACGGTTCGATAACCAATCAGTCCAGCAAGTGCGAATGTAAATGCATTCGTCATGAAAATAGGTCCAGTCGCCTTTCCCAATGCCAATGCAAGACTCATACCCCCAGTGACGGTCGCGACTTCTCGAGAAGTCTTCTGCCATGGAGTGATGGCGAGGGTCGATTGTGCCGCAGCATCAGTGTTTGGCTGCGTAGATTTCGCGGGCGTAGGAGGAGGTGCTGGTCGAGGAGCCGTCGGAACGATGTCCCCGTTGTATGTGACGACGGACCCACGAACCACCTCATCCTTCATGTCAACCCCGAAGCTGTTCTCCTCCGGGTTCATAGAAAGGAGGAACTTGGTGATGTTATTTGAGTACAGTGTCGAGGATTGGGTCGGTAAGCGAGAGGGAAGATCCGTGTAGCCTACAAACGATCAATAGCTAGACTTGGTCGAGGCATCTCAGACTCACCGATCACGGTCACGCCTTCATGTTCAACAAGTCTTCCTGGTTGGGTAGCAACGCAATTACCTCCAGCCTCTGCAGCAAGATCCACGACCACGGAACCCGGTTTCATCGCTTGAAGCATCTGGGGTTCACAATCAACGGATGAACGATGGCCAAGAACACATCGCGTTGATCTTGGTCGGGATCTAAGCTTACCTCTTCTGTGATCAGTTTGGGGGCAGGTCTCCCGGGGATCAGGGCAGTCGTGATCACAATGTCTACTTCGCGGCATTGCTCCAAAAAGAGTTTCATTTCGGCCTCGATGAATTCCTTGGACATCTCCTTTGCATACCCCCCTGCACCAGAACCGTCCTCTTCAATCTCCACCTCGACGAATTCTGCACCAAGGGATTGCACCTGTTCGCGAGCTGCAGGTCGGGTGTCGAAACCTCGGACCACCGCTCCCAGTCGGCGCGCCTGGAGAGGTTCAGATAGGGGGAAGGGAAAGGGGAAAGGAAAGAGGGAACGGGGGACTCACTGTTGCGATAGCACTGAGCCCAGCAACGCCAGCTCCGATCACAAGAACTTTACATGGGGGGATCTAGAAGGGTGAGCTTGATTGAGGGGGTTGCGTTCGGAGGGAGACTCGGCTCACCTTCCTAGATCTGATGTCAGCAAAACAAACCATTCGTAGAAGAACGTAGCTTCACTTACCCAGCAGCCGTGACTTGACCAGTCATGAACCTCCCAAAATGATTCGACGCCTCCAGGACCGCTCTATATCCTGCAATATTCGCCATTGAACTACCACACGTGATCAGTCTCCCTCTGCCAATACCTCAGTGCTCGACCAACCTCAAGGCATCAAACACCTGCGCTCTAGAAATTCTAGGGATCATATCCATGGCAAAACTCGTCGTCCGTCTATCTGCAAGCTTCTGCACCACATTCTTATTCTGCGTCGGGTAAATGAACGAAATCAACGTGGAGCCCTGCTTCAACAAGTCCATCTCGCTCATCTGGCCCTCGAAACTCGGTGCTCGAACTTTGAGGATGATATCGCTGTCCGACCATACGGTCTTACTGTCTGCCAGTGTCACGCCTGCTTTTGTGTACGCCTGGTCGGTGAATTGGGCCTCGGCTCCTGCTCCGCGCTCCACCAGTATACGCTTGAAGCCTTTCTTGAGAAGGAGAGCAACATTCTGTGGGGTGATGGCTACTCGACGCTCGTTGGGGTATATCTCGCGGACGACGCCGATGGTGAGTTCGGAATATGGTCTCGAGACGACCGGCGGTGCGTACTCGGTGGCTTCGGAGACAGATGCATTCTGGCGTGTGGGGATGAGGGAGGTACGCGACGGGAGGCTCTTTCGACTCTCGATCCATTTGCGAGAAGGTTGGTAGAGGGGTCGAACGTGTCGTGCTGTGGCAGAACTCCATTAGCTGGGGGATGCGTCCCACGGCGCAGCAGAAGTGCCTACCCAGGAGTCCCAGACTCTCGCGCCTGGACGCCGTAAGTGCGGAACGAATGCCAGCTCGACACTGAAGAGTCGTCGGCTGCAAGATCGACGAGCGTATCATGGCTGGAAATGGACAATTGCGGTGGAGGAGAACGACGAGTGGTCGCGGGTAGGAAGTTGCATTTGCGAAACAAGTGTGCTGTTGGTGATGGCGGTTACAAGCGGATGAAGCGGTCAAGTCCTGGTTGCAAGGTGGTCGCTTGAGGGAAATTTGTCCCCAAGGATTCAAGGAGCTCGGGGTGTGAAACGTGTACTCGAGAACTCGAGTAGGCGTGAAGAAGGAAAGAGGCGATGGTGTTGTGAAAGATACAAAGAGTCTCGCGTGAACACATTTCGGAAGCACAAGGCGATCTCCCACTAGGGGTGGGACAAATATCCAAAACGGAAGCCGCATCTCAGGTGGCTCCTGCCTCTTGTCACCCCTATCCCCCATCCCCACCCCTGCCATAATGTGGGGTGACCTAGAGTGTGGGGGATGCGGGGAAGCCCTACTGTCGGTACCCTCGTCCGCACCCTCCGTAGTAGTACCAGAATAGGGGTACCAATAGCGGAATAGTAAATGCATTCCGCTTAATTAAGTGATTCTCTTTTAAGTGCGCCCCTATTTCAGAGGAGGGGGAAGCGTAGTAGCTGTACCACAATAGGGGTACTAATAGCGGAATAGGGAATGTATAAATGCATTCCGCTTAATTAAATGATTCTCTTTTAAGTGCACCCCTATTACCACAATTGGGGTACCAATAGCGGAATACTATAAATGCAGACCGCTTAATTAAGTGATTCTCTTTTAAGTTCACCCCTATTTCAGAGGAGGGGGAAGCGTAGTAGCTGTACCACAATAGGGGTACCAATAGCGGAATAGTATCAATGCATTCATTCCGCCTTCGGGCAATTTTGGTGCGGAGGTCGGATTCTCTTTCAAGTGATAGGGGTAGCAATAGCGGAATAGTATCAATGCCTATATTCCACCTTTGGGCCACTTTGGTGCCGAGGTCTGATTCTCTTTTTACGTGCACCCATCATCAGATGTGGTACTCGTACTCCGCGCGTGGTCTACAGATGGCCCAAACAGCCAGTCAAACGTCAGACATTAGCCGCCATGACTGCCAAAGTCCAATTCTGGCAATCGAGGGGTTCACGGGAAAATGCGCGACCACTTATAGGCCCATCTGGATTTGCGGTGTCGCAGATTGCACGACCGGATGCCCGATCGCGCCTTTTCATGCCGGGTGCCATGTCTGCTCGCCGTTGGCCCTTGGGGCCGGAGGGTTCCTCATCCTATGTTGATGTACTGTATAACGTATCCGTACGTTGTATGACTTGTATCCTGTGTCGACGGACCCTATGTTGATGTATCGTTGGAGCCGGTCCATCGGATAGCATTGTTCCAAGCGACTTCGAACTCAGATTCACGGCGAGGCAAACCAACATGGCTTCTCGAATCTCGAGGCATTGGTTGCATGACTCGGCGTTATTTGGCGCGGGATGACTTGCGTGTCAGGCATTCAAGTTCAACTCACGCCTCCGTATGCATGAAGGGTTGCTCGCCCGTAGGTGATGTTTTGCCGTCGTCAGTGGGCGGCTAAATTAAGGTACGCGAACAGGGGATGAGCACGTGATTACCCATCCTCCAGTGGGAGAAGTATTGGTCGCATATAGAGAGGTTCTCTACATTCGGCGAAGGAAAGCATTGTGTGAGAGGTGCCAGCGAAAGTGAAGCCCATTAACCGACCAACTGATTGGCTGTCTTTCAACCAAATTCGTAACGAAAGTTGGGGATGATGGGATGAATACTCACTGCCGCATGGTCGAAAAAAGCTATCGGGAATCTTCAATCTAAGGAAGCGGTCACATTAGGCAGGCCATAACGATTCGGTTGACCTTGTGAAGGAGGCCTAGCTGGTGCTTACCAGTTAGTGTCGTCGAATCCAGTCGAGTGTCGATTAGGATGGGGTGCGTGCGCCGGTGAATGTCTGCACTACAGTTAGGTTAAACTTCATTCGTAAGCGTACATGTACTCCTGTACTCCGTCTCCTTTGCTATTAGACGCGTATTGTAACTTAGTGGAAGCAGAGAAGTGCATACTCACCGTGCGATGTACTTGAATCTGAAGCATCCATTAGCTCAGATAGAACTCATGCACGAGATTTGATGTATTGGTATTTTATCCTCTACGATTCCATGGCCGGGTCCTTTCCGATTACAGCAAGGCCATAGCCACCCCAAGAGCTCCAATTCCTGCCATCATAGCCGAATTACCAATGCCAACTGGCACAGCAGCACCAGTGATTGCGGCGTTTCCACCTCCTCGACCAGTTCCCGATGCACTTCCACTGTCTCCACCTTCAGTTCCAGTAGCACTCGCCCCTCCTCGTCCAGTTCCAGTGCCTGTTGCGGTTTCGCCAGTAACATTACTTCCTCCAGCAAGAGCAGCCTCATTCGTGACGTTGAAGTAGTTTGCGAATAAAACTTGGACACCAGCCTGGTTGACCACGTTTAGGGCGCTGAAGTTCTGCCTCGACATCCCGGCTCTCATTAGTGTCATGGCCGTGGCGCTGTTTCCTGTCGTGTTGACAAGGAGTTCAATGTATCGATGCGTCGTCAACGCTCTGTTTGGTGGTGAAGGCTGCACATATGTTGCGAAAGCCGTGGCGTTTGTCGTGCTCTTAAGCTCGAACATGGTTTCCCCTGCTACGGTCGTGGAAGATGCAGCAGATTCGAGATCAGGCTGGATCCAGTGAAGGAATTGGCCAGTTTTGCTATCTGTTGGAGCTCCTGGAATATCGGGATCAGTCATGATGACAGCGTAGGTTCCAAAGAGTCGCTGCGATGTGCCTATTGTTGGTGCTTGTGCAGTTTCTGAAAGATGTTAGATGCATGGAATCGCATTTAGGGGGAGGAACATACGGGCTCTTGGAATATTGACACCATTTGTTGCTAGCTTGCTACCGAATGCTACCATGAGGTCGCCATTCGATGCTGGCTCGAACGCTTTTGGCGTTGCTGCAAAAGATGTTCCTGCTAGAGCAAGGGTGAAAATATACGACGACAACATGATGATATTAATGGTGATGAGCCTGCTCAACCTTGAAAACGGGTCCGGATATTTACAAAAAAGGAATTGTTGAACGTGTATACGGACAGGAACTTTACTGGAGATGTAGTTCTTCAAGGACGCGGAATTTCCAAACTCCCAAGAGTAGTGATGACGAGTTCCCCTGGGCTATGAACTTCTTAGTCAGTTCTGATGGCCGTTTCGAAACTATACGGACCACAGGGGAACCCCTTTTCTGGCTTCAAGCTTGTCTGAGACAGGCTTGGCAGAGCCTACTACGTACTCCACTCCACTCCACTCCACGTCAATTGCAAGATCGCGAACATACAAGGAAAGCACGCCACCTTAGGATCAACCTTCTACAGAGCCGCATCTCGATGTCTCGGTAGTCAAAGCATCGATCAACGGGAGATCCTCAGACATGGGGGCTCTTTTCATTATAGAACACGCCCAAGTCTGTGTGAGAAGGATTTGAACAAAAAGCCCCCATGCGATAGGTTTAGCAAGCGCAAAATAACAGCAAACTCGGAAATAGTATTTGAAGGAAAGCTTGGGATCGGGATATCAAGTTCTTGGTCGTTGAAAACTTGAAATGCCTTGCTCGGGAACTCCATGTCCGTAACACCTTGTGGTTTTGGATTATGCTTTCGGAGAGCCCCATCGGGTGTAGCGTCACGAGGCATGAACCGATATGAGTGTTTGATATAAAGGCAAGATTCATATGCAGTAGGTTCATAAATCCTGGTATGACTAGGTAGGAAATTGTTTAACTTCTTCTCCCGGCACTTCTCCATTCGATTTTCCGAGCAGAACACAGAGGCGCCATCGATTCGAGATCTGGACCGACCGCTTGAAACTGAGGAACTTTTGTCAGTATGGAACAGTAAGTCGTCGCATCGAGACTTGCACGACGTCCTTAAAGGGAACCCCCTGGGAAGATAGAAAGGCTATGCAGCAAGGAGATGTGTACTTAGTATAGCATCCGCTTGACAAACGAAGTAGACTCGGTGTGAAGTAGTGGTTCGGGGTCGACGGTAACAACAAGAGGCGTCAGATAGTTACTTCCTACACGGCTAAGAAGAGTACAGTACGCTTGTTCGCAACGAAGGAGGCAACTTGGACATGACTACGAAAGTGCCAACGCGGTGCTAATAAACCCAGGAGCAACTTGACTCTTTTGGTTTGATCAAGCGATCCTCGCAAAGACCTCACTTCTAGAGAGTTTTCCAGAGAGCACTAAAGGGGGTAGATTGGCATGCTGCGCAGAGGATAGATGGATCCAACAGCTTTCTCTTTCAACCACAAGCCAACTCCACGAACAAAATTTTGCCGAGGGTGCAAGGCCATTGGCCAATGTCCTGAACAGAGAAGACCTGATGCTCGACTGGAGTGATACCATAGCTGGGTATGCTGCAAGTAGTTGACTGACTACAGATCGCTTGATAAATCAGCACTAAAGAATATTCATTCACTACTCCATAGTCATCGTATCAGGTTGGCCATATTTGGGAGGCCTTACTCGAGTAAGGGGACGGGGCTGAGCACCTATGAGGGAGGGCTTCGTTGCATATCCCTGGTTTTAAACGCCGTGCTGATGTGTATAGCGAGTCTAGTTTCGATCTCAGTCAGTTCTCCGAGTTGTCGCGATATCAATGGCATGTAAGTTGTGACCTTACAGAACCTTATTCGTAAGGCTGCCACATCTCGAAAAAGGCTGGGCTTCACCAACCTCTCAACTTTACGTCACCCCACCACTTCAACCTCCTCATAATCACAACAATCAATATCAACAGTAGGTTTCAGACTCTCTTACTTTTCCACTTTTATCTAGTCTCCCAAAAATCCTCCATCCTGCTTTGCCACGACTCATATTGTGCCCTCTGGTCTCGACTCAATAGGAATCCTACACACATAGTCAAATCAATCACATATCACAGTCAAAGGGAAGCTTTCGGTAGACCCTGGAAGAGGAATTCCTGAGTCAAGACCTACACCTGACACCAGACTTCCGTGCAATCATGCCCGAAATGTCCCAGACCACCACTTCCCCTTTTACTTCGTCCACAGTCAGCATGGCTTCACTACCTCTAGTCGCCGCAGAGCCTCCACCACCACCATACACACCCTCCTCCGCAGCTCCAATCCACACCTCCTCAACCAACCCAGGCTTCTGCCCCCTCGCATTTAGCGAACGTCATGCAAACAAGACGCCAGGTGGAGGAATGACAGCAGCACAATATTTTGCTCCATGCCCCGCATGCGGGACAGTGGTACAAGATGCCATACCAGGAACATATAAGGAAGGGTGGAGAGATTGGGTTGATCCCAGCGTCAATTTTCGATGGGAAAGTCATGTTCCCCCGCCATTGCCCGGGAGCAAAGGAGAGATGGTGCGGAAGCCGAAAGCTGCTCGAATGAGTGATGCGGCCGATCTCGATCTCGAGCGAGGACTGGACGAAGGCGAGCGGGAAGAAAGATTAGGCTGCTGGATATGCTGGGAGTATGAGCAGAAGTGGGAGGATCCAATGGGTCCTGAGGTGTGGTACGCACATATGAGGAAGCACTTTAGGAACGATGGCTTCAGAGTGTGTGTTGGGAAGACTGGTGGTATGCAAAGACGGCGGAACTGTGGGGTGAAGGAATGCCCAAAGATTCATTCTTGAATGCATCGAGAGGGCAATGAAGATAGAATAATGATACCTGGAGTTTTGGGGACAATTGAACAATTTTTTAGCTCCCCAGGGCTTGATATTATATGCTTTCAAACATGAAGGCGTAAGAGTCGAGGCATTTGCTCTGCACACCCAGACCTACCTATCTAGATATTACGGTTCTCATAACTCTATATAAGTCTGGTCAACCTGTATGGGTTTTTTTTCAAGAACGAGCTTATTAGATAACGTAATGCCAGAAAATAACGCCCACTGCCGTCGCCCTTTACCTTATCTTACGCCATTATTCGTCCGAGATACGGTCGCGGTATGCAGAGGAAATACCCATGCTCTCTTACAAGGAAGATCATATTATTGAGACCCCTAGGTATGATCCAAATCCATGATTTTGGATTGACTCCCACATTTCCTGGCAGCAGCCGAAGCATAGGCCTATTCCGAGTGATTTTTATGTTGGTTTGTTAGCGGGGTTCAAAGTAGTTTCTCCTCACGCTATGCTTAGATGCACATTCCTAACAAGAAATATTCTTCGCTATGCTTCACCCCTCTATTCCAGATAAACCGGCGAATAACATAACCAGTGTGTGGGAACTAAACCGCGGCTGCTATAAATCCAGCCACCACCCACTTCACACCTCAGCAAGGCCTACAACTGCAAGAAAAAGAACTTATGGCACTTTGTCGTCCAGAGAGACAAGTCAGGTCGGAAGAGTTGTCGATTAGAAAGACATTCCATTACTCCCCGTCTCTTCTTTTGGTGCTCCTTGCTACTTGGTGGGGAATTTTCTCTTGGAGGATCAATCTTGTTGTCGAGTTTCGCTATGCCATCGATGTCTCGGAAGTACGCCCGTGCGTCAAACCTTTCTTTGTCGCTTTTAGAAATTATGGAGGTAATTTTGTCGAGTTTCTGTTGGCCATTAGGTTTTTGAACCGAGGTGGAGCGGTGAATTACTGCAACCGCCTTCCCCCTGCAAGAGAGTTTCAAGCCGCGTCTCTGTTAGTTCATAGAGTGATGCTACATGTACTGATCTGTTGACTAGAGTTATAACATAGGGCTTAGCTTATGGAAACTATGAAGTTAGGAAATCAAGTGATTTAAGAATTATTTGGGCGGATCTCATAGTATCTGGCAGCGTAATAACTAATCTTAGTAGGCTAAAGATAGACCGTGATTGTGTTGTCGACCTGTACTCTGGGGTATGCCGGGTTCGTTTGTAAATTGTACATTTCGGCAGCTAAATAGTAATATTAAGTCAGGCTACTAAGCATCCTAGCTTTTAATAAGACCGGGACGAGTTGCTACAGTTTAATAATGGATGCATTAATACGGTAAGCGAAAGTGAACATCCTTACGTCCAGACTTATAACTACACAATCAGTTCTGCAAACTCTGAAATTAAATAACTTCTAAGTTTACTAATTCTACTAAAAGAAAAATAACGCCTAAGAAGTCAGACTTGGAGATCTATATTAAGTAAATATAGGGCTCTCGATTAACCCCTTATACTAATTAAAGTGAAATGTTTCACTATTGCGTGAGTGTATCTGTAGATAGACAAGACCTCCAAGTGTAATGTACCTCCCATTAGCCCTTTGTGTTACCATCTACGACTATAAAGTACATAAATACGAAACCTAAAAAATCACAAGATGGAAAAGCATCAATTAGCAGAAACATTATTGTGTAATAAGCTCTATATTAGATTGTTGAAAACGCATTCCTACTGAAAAAGTCTAGGCAATGGCGGCAATTTCGGTGAATACATGTGGTCGTATTTCACGGCTATGCCCACACTACTTTCTTCGACGACGCAGTCGGTGCATCTCACTCGGCTCTGCGGTCACGCAAGTTGTCTCAGCGAAATACCCAGACGACTTCTCAAGCTTGATTCTGACCGGACACTTAGGGATCTCCGAAGGCTCAAGTCTCGGGATCTCCTCGACACTGTTGCGATCCACCATCATCGCCTCTATGGCTGAAGTAGTTAAAAAAGAGTTGGATGTCTAGGGTCGCACTCGTAAGGACCACTTCTGGAACAGGCTGTCGAGCTTTCACTCGAGTCACCATGGTACTTTGAGAGTGATCAAAAGCAGGTTAGTGGTAGCATTGCGTTCATGGACTTCATCAAAAATGTACGGCTGCCGACAAGTGTGCACGACAGCATTGAGTCTATAGACCGCATCCCTCATCAGTTCAAATACCCCAATAGCTGGAAAGAGGTTTCTACCATAGGATCCGAGTAAAATGGCAATATCCCTGTGGTTTGCGGTGGAGGACGCCGGTCAGGGTTATTCGATGCGAGGCTGGAGTTGGAATACGTGTTGGTTGTATTCTTGGCCGTCTTTCTAAGGTTAGCACGTAATTCACTACGAGTAGCTTACATCATCCAATGTTCTGTTTACATCGAGTTACAAATAAATACTACTTGCCCGCTCGTACAGGCTAGATGGGAAACCCCATTGCTTTTATATTCGGTAGGAGGAAGAAGGGTATATCTAAGATTACCAATACAGCGGATCACGGAAGTTGGTTTTTGGGTCCCACGACTTATAAGCTAGTGAAGAGTACTAACCTGGCTCTTGTCTCCCGAATTGATCACTTGCATAGATGGCACTTTGTAACTTTATGCAGCTAAGCTATAAAATAAATGTTATAAATGTAATTATTTATGCCATTAACAACTCTTACTAATTATTAATCCTACTAAATTTCTCATTTAAACTGCCGTATTAATTAGTACGTAGGACCTTATCTTAGAATCAAATAAACTGTATGAATAAGATCCTAGATGATCTCTACACTGTGTGTACAAAATTTACTAAATCTTATGGCAAGAAAAACCTCAATAATATACTATCTTATTCTCTAAGAACTTCAGTACGCAGATTTGCTTTGGATAAAGCATTTAAAATGTCTCGCAGATATACTCTTAATTTATACAATTTGGGTCATTGTCAAACAAAATTTTAAATTAATTTTAGAGTGGCGTTTTAACTGCCCCCAACGGCTACCGATCCACTGTTTGTTGAAGAGGACATGGATAAGTATAAACTTCATCAATAGCATCAGCACCGTGAGTATCGATGTATATAAGGTTACACCTAAGACAGCGCATCTGAAATCACCACAGCAATCCCACGCTCTCGTTTAGGGTTGCCACCCTCTAGCCACCGAGAAGTGTCGAGGCTGTGGGGTTCTTGCGGACAGATAAACGCTGTAATGTAACCCTAGTCATCATCGCGATCGATCAATCTGGCTGCTCGCGCCTCAAAAGCCGTCAAACTTTATTCGAGCGCACCAAGCAAATACGACACCTCGCCACACGTGCCTTCGTTCCAATAAACATTTTACGTGATCCCCGAGGATTCATGGGGCTCAACTCGCTGCTCCTCCTAGTGCCTCGCCTACGACTGGCTCGCTTAGCGAGGCGTAAGGGGGGAAGTGGGGCTGAGTCCCAACTCGGCCAGCGTCAGCCGCTTCCTTGTGCAAGGCTGTGAAGCTTATAGGATTTATTGGTTTTTCTAGAATTTCTATAACTGTGGTGACCTGCCCGATAGTTGAAACTCTAGAGGTGCTTCTGCCCAGCCTTGCGATTCGATGTTAAAATTTGTTTCACCGACGATCACCAAAATAAAATTTCATTGCGAGAGAAAGTTAAAGGATCATCGACTTCCACCTTGAAAACAAAACCCGCCTATTACGATCATAGCCTCTATTTCATCTCCAAGTTTGGCCTCGACCTAGTCCTCTACTCGAAATATTTAGCGTCGACGAGAAATAAAACACTCCTCGTCCGCAGAGATGTCGGAATCGCAGTCAAAGAAAACCCCCTCGTTATGGGATCGTCGGCCGCAAGTCCTCGATGAGCCGCCGCCCATGTACCCCGCTGAAGAACGCGAACAAGCGGAATCTTTGTCCAAATCCGCGTCAAGCTCCACTGGAGGGAAATCGGACACCCCAAGCGACGCGAAGCCCAAGAACGAAGTCTATCAAAAAGAAAAGCAGACACCTGCTACGAGAGAAGTTAAGGAGCCACGGCTAAAAGATCCACGGAAGAAGCGCGACTGTTGTTTTACCTGTACCGTTATGTAAATATTAGAAAGGATATCCGGATTGGTGTTCCGGATAGGAGACTGCTTCAATTTGGGCTCCTGGCGTTTCTCGGCAGATTGAACCCACGAAAGTGATTTTGGAGGCAAGACGCAGAGGTTTGGTAAAGGGGACTTGAGGAGTTGGAAATGCGGCTGTGCGGGGAGAATGGGGACATCTCGCTCTTGTGTGACCGGGGGTACTAAGTCTTATTCGTCTGCTTCAGAACGTGCCTGCTGGGAAGGCATAGTAGTCATCGACTTAGGTTATTGCTTGAAAAATCATCGAATCTTCACATCTTCCTCCTAATTGCCCCCCATTGAAGTTTGTTGTCAATTCATCATACCTGTTCCTGATGTGATGTTTGAACGCACGATTATATAACTTCTTGCCGCGATTTTGACTGTGCCTGCGTTTTTTTGAACTCCCTCTACACTGACTGGGGTACCTGTTGATAGGTACGGTGATATGGGACAAAAGCTGCTGCCTACTAGGCAGTAGAGTTAAAACTAGGCAGCTGAGTTATTGTTGATAAAGGCATGAAAAGAATATAGACTGAGGAGCTATATATATATGAGGCGTACCTCAGGGAAAAAGGACAACGGGAATCAGACCTTTTTACCTCAACTCTGGAGACTCCACATTACAAGTGCCATTTGAAGACCCTTATTACAACAGTACCCATTGCTTGAAATTCACTTGGACGGCAGATTTGTCAATCAAAGTTTGCGAATTAGACATTATGGAGATATGAACAAGTCACGTGACCATTCATTTCTCCCATACCACATAACACTTTAGCCTTATTTTTTGCTCGATGATTTAAGTCTATCGTATTCCAATAGTTGATTGAGATCTCATCTCTGAAGAAGCCCCAACTCTTGAAAAGGATAGAACCTTGCACTAAATAGAACAATAGCATCCTTACTTATACCTAGGAATTTGAAGCATGGAGAGGGAATTGGAGCTAATAGCGCGTGTATACTGGTGCTTGTTTGGTTGTAGAGCCAACAAGAAAAGGATAGGTGTACCATATTTGGGATGCTGAGGCATGTGACATCGCTGGGGACTGCGAATAATAGTTATACTAAGATTCAAGAACAACGCTTTATAGGTCGGACTGCTCGAGTTATAGAGCTCGAGTCGTCTACAGTTCTGGGTACAAACCATACATACTAGGTAGAACGGTGTGCATGACTGATACTGCGACCGCAGTAGTTACTATTTACAACACGTCGAAGATGGTTATCGATCATGTAGCACTGCTGCCAGCTGTCTACCCCCTCTTTATGATTCGCAAAATTCATACTTACAGACACGAATACTTGGCACATTTTTTCCCAGAGAAAAGTCTGCTAAAGTTTAGCAAGGTAATAACATCTAGATTGAAAAGGACACTCTCCTGCTTAAGAATGCCTACATCGGGAGGCTTCCACATTAGACCGGCAGGGTCCACAATCTTATACAAACGGCCCTCCAAACCTCCATCATCGATGAACACTTTGCCTGCCCACCAAATAATAACGAAGTCGCAACTTTTAAATTGACAGACCAGGCCCAGTTGTCCGCCTTTTGGGACAAATGCAAAAAATCTAATTCCCAGAGCTAGGAATCCTTGACCATCGATTTCGGTTGGCATGTTTTACAGACGAAGAGCGCCTCGTTGATTTACTATTGTTTGGTAGTGATTCTAGATATCGTCATCGTCTCGCTATATAATACGCAGATTAGCCTAGAATGCTCTAGAAATAGAGTGGCAATTCCTAATTACTATAAATCCACGCGCTCCCCTAGAACCCTCTATGAAATAGAGATAAAAAGAAAAAGAGATATTATATTAAGACAGTGATATAAGTCTGTGGTAAAAGCGTTGTTCGTTCCTAGTGCTTAGTCATTGGTATTGGCGCCATGCCCCTTGTATATAAATCTCTTCTAGCTTCCTTTTCATCAAAATCACACTTCTTCTCGAATAATCATAAGCACCTTTAGCGTGACAAAGCCCTATACTATATACCAGTTGGGACTATAAACTTAGGACCTTCTTTAAACTGAAGAAAGGAAAGTCTCCCTGACGAATGTCCCAAAACGATACTTGTATTCCAAGTAGCTTCACATGTAGATCGGTACTCGGGAGGGAGCAAAAGGATATTCTCGTCCGCTTCTCGTACCCATTCATTTAATACAAATAAATTAGTCGTTAGTTTACCGTCGGGTGAGAAGGCGACGGATTGGACCCAGCCCGAATGGCCCTCGAGCGTCTGAAGTGCCGCACTCCAATACGCTTGTACTTGAGGCTTTCTTTGAATCCAAGTAGGGATACACTTCTTAAACGCCGCTCTAATAATACTCTGCTCTGGGCTAAAGATAAGTGCTGAGCAGTATAATTGAAGCGGCGCCTGCTCAATAACTGATCGGTAATATACGGCAAACCGCCTCGCGTCATATATAAAGGCAGATAAATCGGGACTTTCATTGACCTTGTTCACTTAATACGGTTTTCTGATAATATTATTAAATAACGTAGAGAAACTTACTTGAAGATTCTCGAGCTTCCTAATTATAAGGATACCATCTGGTAAGCATTTTATTAAGCTAAGCGACTCAAGCTAGTAAAGATAGTTCTGGCTTAAAAACTCGAAAATCGAGCTACCGTCCTTGAAGTCATTGATCGTGTTCCTCTTAGTATCACAGTCGAGTAGATGGTCAACCCAATATAGACAGGAATACCGTACTACGGCCAGTGGGTCTGGATCCGGCGGTTCGAATTCGTCGATACAGGTTCCGGGAGCCCTTAGGCTATAGACGTCTTGTTTTAGTGTCTTCCGCATAACTTGAAGCGATCTCCGAAATACCATATAGTGGACATCTTCTTTATTCGAAGGAAAGACATTATGAGATACCTCATTGAGTAGAAAGTCCTTTGCCGACTGATGGATAAAGTAGATAGTACTTTCTCGAAGGGCTAAAAATGAGCCACAAAGTCCTATGATTGCTGCCAACGACTCATAGTCACCGGCCAAATATTCGAGCCTCTCGAAGAAAGAGGGAATTTCCGTTAGAGTGATAGGTCGATACACTATTAATGTGATAGCAAGAATCTCCTTACAGAGAACTGCGTCCTCTGAGTCACAGATTTGACTCATCATTCGCTGATAAAGCGAATCAAGCCCCGGTGGAAATTTTTTTAACTTCTCATAAGTCTTCCATCGTGGTACATTCTTTAGCTTTTCATAAACTAAAGCTACCCAGAGGAAGGTATCATTCGCGTTTGAGGCTAGATGCTGTTGCACGGCTTCGCGGGTTCTATCGTCGTAGGACTTTTCAACGGCTAGCCGATCTGTCTTATACTTGATATAGTTACTAACAGCCTGGGAAATGGACCCAGGGTTTAGCTCGAGGCATAGTCTCCTCTTATTCCCGGCTCTCTCTAGTCGTTCTTCGATGTCCGGCCAGTTACGGCTAGAAATGACCCACTTGATACGGGGAGAAATAGACGACCTCTGGACGATAAGGTCTAGTACTACTTCGCATTTGTCAAGCGCATCGATGATCAAGTAGGTGCTATTTAGGCCCGGGTCTTGTAGAATGTTTATGAAGATCTCAGATAACGCAACCCATGCATTTACATCTTCAAAGAGAGCTTTGCCGGCGTGGTCGTACTTTTTCCGTACAATCGAGAGAAGCGATGGCTGCTGGACGACGAGTTGATAAATCAGGCCTTGGAGCACAGCGGTGGCGTTGTTGATTCGAGAGTCAGTGGCCTGGCAGAAGAAAAACGACAGTAGCGTACATGCGCTCATCTCGTCGATGATACCGCAGAGTAGCATTGTCTTGCCTTTGCCTGGATCGCCTGTGATCCATAGCAATCGAACTTCTTCATTATCACGCCAGTTATGAAAGTCGGCATGCTCGAAGATCCACTGGTACGAGTCTCGAAGCAGGCCCCCTTTCGTGTCCTCGATCCGCTTCTTATCTTCGCGGGGATCCGTTGTCCGCAGGTCCCGTAGACAGCTCTGGTCCTTTCCACTTTGATCATCTGCCGAGGAAGAATTGGTTAGCGCACAGCCTTCATCAATCCCCGGTATGATTAAAAAAAAACAATATTACTGGACATACAAGAAATCTTATAAGTTGGCTTGTTTGATATGCCTAATTCATACGTCAAATCTAGTCATGATATCGTGTTATGCTATTCCTTACTATGCAAATTCTGATGGAAGTCATGCGCCGCTTTGTTGATGATGATAGACCCGGTACCACCAAAGAGCCCAATATTATCACCACTCCCGCTGTGTGTTTGACCTGTAGCCTCATCCGGGATAGAGGCAGACATTTCCTTCATATCCTTAATCGCCACTTCGATATCCTTCACTTGTGCTTCGGTCGCGGTTCCCTTCAGCCTCTCGCATATAAGCACTTGGATATCCTTTAATATCCCTTCCATCAAACACTCCACTTTGTCCCCCTTTCCCAATGTACTTAGGGCTTTCTTATATCGGTCGTACCATTTGTCGTCATCCTTTCGAATAACCTTGTGGAATATCTTCTTGAGGCTCTCGGCCTTCGCCTTGCATGACTCTAGAGTGGGCTCCAATGCCTCTAGTACCGTCTCTTCGAGCGCCGGTGCCCTCCCTTTAGCGCTACAAAGGATTTCGATCACGAGCGGCAGTCGTGCGGCTACTTGGCGGAATGCCTCTGGCTGGCCTTTCGCGTCTTTCGCGGCATCATACACTTTTTTCGTTGCATCGATGATTGATATCACGCCTGAAATAAGGCTCAGGGCAAACGAAGCCTCGGTGCCGGACATAATAGGTAGTTAGCGTCGATTTTAGGGTGTGTTTGTTAGGCGCTCATGTGCTAAAACAACTAGCAAATATTTAACAAACACGGCGAAATGGGATCTTGAACTTAGTTGGACGAGGCTGTTGACGGAGGCCACCTGACCCATTCGGTTAAGTCTCACCTACTGTACCACCCGTGGGCGTACTTACACACCCTGAGCACAGACCACCCCGCCAAATTTAAGGTAACAACCTAAATACCAATGTAAATAAACTATATTACATCGAAATGCAGACTCCTATGACCCCTATAGGCCATTGCATAGGCATGATATGCCCCGAAGGTGCCAGGAGCTAGTGAAGAATGGTGGAGGACCTATCAAGTCCGCAATGTGGTAATATAAGCTATAAATACTTATAGAAATAGGGAGTTTTGGTGTCGTCGCTTAATCGGCTAAATGGGGCGTCTCATGAGTAAGTAGTGGGCTGCAAACTTTTTGCACAAGCAAGTTGATTACGTAGACAATTAATGACTGTCTCCGTAAACAGAACCCGTGCCCGAGCTTGATGAGGCGGTTCGTCTGTGCTCAGAATCCATTTAAGCGAAAGGGAGCGAAGCCCATTTTACCGTTCTCGCTTAATCGCCAACGTGTAGAGGCGGGAAACCGGAGAGCTTAGAGGACGCATTATGCTCGGGACTATGATGTAGGTGGGATTGATTCTTTGAATGGCGAAGAACGGCAAAGACTAGAAAGATTTGAGAAGCCAGACCTTGGCTTTGCTACTATTTTTGCGGTGCACTAGTTTTTGATGGGTCAATCATATATCGATCATGTATGTATGTGCTCTTCCGTACCCCCCAGACGCTTCCTATACAGAAATCTCTAACTGTCGTCCAAAATAGACTCCTTTCATCAGCTCTTGGACACAGGGTCCATAGATGACCCTGCGAGAATTCCTGTTTCACATGATGCTTAGTATACAAGTGGCCAAGCCAACACCAAGAAACGTTGTCCAGGGGTCGGTTCTGCTGACACGGGCATTTAGAAAAGCAACTGGCATTCCTAGTAGCGGAAACAAGATGTGTATACAGCTGGAAAATGGTAGCAACTAGCCTTGGCCCGGAGAGGATCGCAGGAAGGGTTAAGCCTACCTGTGTTGCATAAGTAGTGCCTGAGACATTCACCGAACCACCATAATTCAACGTCTGACCTCCAATCAAGAATCTAGTGGATCTAGGGGCGTCGTCTTTTTTACGCAAGAGAGCACTTTTCCGTCTTGAGACCGTTGAAAATCACCGCACCATGGGAAAGCACTAAAGCGCTGTGGCCAAACAACAACCATCTCGCAGAGAGAGACCATCTTGCCACCTAGAATAAATCTAGAAGCTTGCAGTTCTTGAACGAATGCTGGCTTAGGACGGAAAGAAAATTAGCCAGCAAGCGTTCCGACCCTTAGACAGTTAGACACGGCCACTTGCGCGGTGGCATCGAATGGAAGTATATACGTAGACCCGGAGGATATCGCGGTTCCACCCGAAATTAGAGTCATTCCTCCCATAGTCAATGTCCAATATTGGCCGCTATAAGGAATTATCCTCTCTATAACAGCGATAGCCTATAACTCCGAAACAGCCGAAACAGCAACATCACCTATGACGGCAACTGGCGCTACTACTTCTGGTGCAAGATTGTACCTCGCTCCCGAAATTAATACACTGCCATCAGCACTAAGTGGCTTTCCTTCGATGATGAAGGCTGAAACAATCCCATTGACTCCCGTGGGTTTCATCTCAGTGATGGCAAACGCGGAGCAAGCTACCTCCCCGTGAGGCTTTATAGATTCGGAGTCATCGCAAGCAACCCCTGGTCTAGAGATGGTTGGAAAGCGGTTATTGTTGTGGTTAGGTAGGACATGTGAGAGCCTTATGCAGGAGTCAGAATTTGGTTTCTGGGGTGGGGTAAAGAGAGTATTTCTCAAGAAACATTTAAAAGGGACTGCCCTCTATAATACAGGAACAAGCGAGTCTTTATATAGAGAGTGACTGCCTGACTAATCAGGTTTTAATATCCTCCAGAATCTTCTTTGCCACCTTACCGATAATTTGTAATAATTACTAAGAAAATAAGTGACTCATATAACCACTATTACGTTATAGTGGCTAACAACATGCTAGGACATCGCATACTCCAATTGTTATCAGCATAGGCATAGTGGATAGGGGAATATCGGTTGAAGATCGTATATGCGTTCTGGTTTCGGTTCTGGTCAACGTAATGAGTGCGAAGTGGGGTTCCTTTTGACCTTGTACTATACAATACAACCGTGAAGGGCATGCTACTTGTAATCGCTGACCTTCCGCAATCTCTGGCGCCCCTAATGGTTTCTATAGTGGCGGTTGTATCTCTTGGAAGTACGCAAGAACAAGTTAGTACCTTCAGACGTTGTTCTCCAATGAAGATAAGATAGGTTCTTTATTCTTCCTTGCGACGCATGGTCTTACTGCGGACTTGATGCCTTGGTGTCCATTCTCAACGTGAGTGACCAAATAGCTCTCTAAATATCCATGAGTTTTATTTTAAGAGGCTGAGTGCAGGTGGTACCTGATGTGTATCACGAGGGAATAGATTAAATATACAAATCCTCCGTAGCTAAAATTCATCTACAGGATAGCATCCGTTCAATCGAACAGAGCCAATTCATCAGGGAGCAGGATCGGAATTTAGCCTATACCGGTCGCCCCTTTCCCGTTATGCATAAATTTGCTAAGCCACTAGATTACTAAAGACTATGATGAAATATTCATTTTCATGGTGCAGATGAAACCGGAAATTCCCATCTCTTACTCCGATATATTTAATTTATCGCTAAATCAAATATGGGAAGGCAATGATGGTAGTTTGTCTGCATTCGACATACGCGTAGGAATTCCCACTTAGACCTTTCGCGTAATGTCTTCGACATGTGGCTGATGGTTTCCTTTATTAGAAGGATATGCTCTCGAGGATCTAGTCAATTGCGGCACACTCCATGGAACGCAGTCTTTCCAGAACTCACCCAGCCAAGGATTTAGGTCGAATCAAGTATGTGGGTGGTCGCTTAAGTAAAATTCAAACAATCTAATATTACACAGCTAAGTAGATTGGAATATATAGATCTATTCAAGCTAGGACTTATGGACATCGAATGGATACCGGAAATGGCATATATGGCTTTGACACAATTGGTCTCTATATTAAGAGTAAGGAGGGTTTAACATTAAATAATTAGTGTCTTGTATGTTATGCTACTCATATTATTTGTGATATGGCGTGCTGATATACCTAGGTATTGCCACTAAGAGAGTCATGTATGGGGGTTTTCAACTAATCATAACCCATCAACTTCTAGCACATCAAGAAACCACAGCAAAGCTTTCTGTCTGGTCTTCGTAATCAAACAATGGTACTATGTTTACCCTATAGTTATTCTGCTGGTGCATCTTATCGTCACTCGCTTGGGCCGTTGAGTCTTGGCGGCTTTGATGCTTCGTAGGCAACTGGTAAGGGTCAATCGATGGACTTTAAACTCGACGGATTTGGAAACCTGAGAATCGCATTCCAGTCCATTAGAGCAACCGAGAGCTTTCTTGTGGCCATGGCGCCTTTTTCTCATGTGATTTGGACGTTCATTGAATCAACCGAGCCAGATATTTGACATCCTCTCTTGTTCGCTACCGGCTTGGTTTTGTGGAGATGTTAGAAACAACGCACCGAAAAAACGGCATCAAAGTTTCCTTGTAGGGAAGAAGAGCAATGAACCCTGAAGAGTCTGAGAAGGATGAAAGTGAGGCTCATGGAGGAAAGTATTCTTTGGAAATGGACAATGGAATTGTGCCTGGATTGGTGGAGCAGAGGCCCCTGGTAAGCTGATAGGTTAGGTTGACTCGCAGCTCTGGAAAGAATCCCGGGAATTTTGGTGAACAAAACTCAACGACAATGGTATGGGCGAGAGTGTAATAAAGTGTAGACGGAGATGGCATTTTTGAATAAGGGTACCACCTCGCGTTGCCTGCAGTTTAAATTGCTTTCACCCTCTGTACCTTTCTCACCAGTTGAAACTCTCTTCGAAGTACTCTATCTTGCCGTATCCTTTCCCTAACATTTGAACAACCGCTTTTCTCGTATCATCGGTCATTTGACCTGGCCCACACGCCACGACTGCTAATGGCGTATGACAAGACCTTCTCGCGGCTTCTTCAACGACCCCATATACATTTGGTCTCCCGTGATGTACCTCTACCATCTTCGGCAAGCAAGAGAATTGCTCGTCTTTGTCAGGCTGTGTCACGAATACGGCCACCGAGACCCTTTTATCCTCAACGGCCCCTCGAAAGTCGGTAGTAATAGTATCAGCGAGAAACTGTTGTTCACGAACCGCCCAAACAATATGAAGCGAGGTGGTGTTCGAGTCTTCTGCTAATTGCTTGTCCATGTATGATAGTGGGATGGCGATTCCAGTCCCTCCAACCATGAATAGAACATTCTCGAAGGTATGGAGTGGTTGAGTTTCTCCATAAGGTCCTTCAATCAGCATTCTCAAAGTTGCCGGGTTGGCTAATGCGGAATCTCGTAATTGTACTGTGAAGCCATCATATGGTCGGATGGTGAATACAAGGGAGGATGGCGGCGCAAGTTGCGACCGGTCGAGCAGATTATCTAACTCCGAGGAAGACTTCTGATTTGAACTATTTTGGGGCGAAAATCTTAGACGAGAAGGTGTGTTCGATCCTGGGCTTGAGGGAGGTGTGGAATAAGTGTCCAATGAAATATCCTCCTGGGAGGAGGTCGAGTAGCTTAAGGTAAAGGGATGACTTTCCCAGATGCGGAAGTCGTTGAGTGCATTGATGTAGTAGAAAGTACCAGGGAGTGGCTGTATGAATGAAGTTGAGTAGGGAACAATAACACGAACGATATTAGATGTTAAGTCGAACGTAACAGTCGCTTTCGTATTCCAGAATTTAAGATTGAACGACAGGACTCGGAGGATTCGAACAAGTCGATCAAAAATCCAGATGAAAATGCAAGGCCAAAGGTAGCCGTTATATTCCCCATTGAATATCTCTACATGGCTGGAGTTGATCCGTCAGTATGGATTTAAATATGGGCCAGGGCACTTACTACCACATAGTGACTATCACAAGAATGGATAGCACGATATGTAACTGCAAAAATGTTTCATATAATCCTCTTCTTAGAGGGTAAACCGAAAAGCTGCAGATGGCAGCCATGGCTAGGGTAGCCTGGTCCAACATTAGCTCAACCCTCCAGACTGTGCCAAAAAAAATAGATTCACGAACCAAAACTCCAGCAACAAATCACCACATGTGATAGTAGCTAACGTATGATTTCTAACCCTCGGGCCAGTCCTTCCCTACACAAGCCATTAGATGTGATGGTTTCTGTGGAAGCATTACATACCTCCAAATATCATAATCGTATATGCGACTGAGTGCAGTATTGCCTCTACGGTTGCGACCCTAGCCACCCAGCGATGGAAATTGTTATAAGTTGCAAAGTCCCATCCAGTCAACCACATAAGGGTGTTATTCCGAATTCCAAAAGCCCAAATTAAGGCGAGATTTGCTGTTGATACCACTCCCGTCCGATCCGCTATGTATCGACACAATTGAGTAGCAACCTCTGGCCAACTGGTAGATTTAGTAAAATCCTGATTGCTATGTGGGACGAAACTTACTACAAATTACCTGTGAAGACAACACGGTAACTTATTGAGCACAGGACTGTGTTGATAATTATGAATGATCCTATTGTAATGCTTTGAATTCTAGTGGGAATGGTGCACCACCAAATATTCTGTGAACGAGTATAGCCAAAGGTCGCTGGCACAGACATGTATCTTTTGAGCAGGGTGTACAGAGTTTCAAAGATAGAACATCCGCGTCTACTGTGTATTATCTCGGGAGTTGTGTCTTCCTGTGTCGGTAACGGCTGCCAAACATCTGGTCTCCCTTTTAGGTTGATTAGGAAGCGAGCACAACGTGAGGAAAGCCCGAGCAATATGACTACAACCCAAAAGTAGTACATAGATGCGCTTTGAGAAAATTAGTACAGCATACTTGAATTGGGTTTCAACAGACAACGAACCCATAAAGCTTATGAATCCTCCTTTCAAAATGGGCAGCATCCTGGCAAAGTATTAGTTAGGACCATGTCCTCAAGCACAAATGAGGTTTGGCCACTTACCAAAGTGTTTAAAGCTAAATGAAAAAGATGCTCCGAAGGTACAACGACTTCATTCCATATGATTGTCACGGGCCATGTGACTTCGTCAAGTTCTAAATGGTGCAAATGGCCAAGGTCCTCATTGGTGTAACTATCCACGATCGAGAATGGGGGAAGCGTGAGGTCCCAGAATCGACACGTCTCGTTCCACTTCGCCAGACCACGGTCTCTTTCTTCCGGGGAACAGAATTGTCTATTGCAAAGATACAAAGAGTGTATTTGCAGCTCGTTCCTACATGCTGGTGCTCCATAACCCCATGACTCGCCTGTCTTGAGATTGGTCGTGTTGAACTGGGCGGTGCTGAAAATCAGCCGGCAAGCTCCAAAGCAGAACTCGTTTGGAGCTGGTATCTTTGCGGATGCGAAGGGGATGCATAATATGAGAACAACAAAGAAACGCTGCATGACTAGGTCATCTCATGGTGATATGTACGGTGGTACTGTACAGTACAGTAGGGGTGAAAGAAGCGAGAAGATTATCAGATGGCAAAATCTTATCTAATCTTATCTGATTCGGGGCCGGCCCGATCAAATCTCTCCGATCACCTGATCATTCCGGCCCCTTTCGCTTTGTTGTCGTCGATTTTTCTCCCACTCTTCCATGGCCGTCCTTCCCACACCGCGATGGAGACCCCAAAGTTCGCAGCATTGCTAGCCATCATATGTCCTCCGTCCCTTTCAGGATGAGGGGTCACGCGTATCCGTATCCTTTCAAGTTCCCCAGATTTTGGAGTTGCCGATCTCCGATCACCGATCCCGAGGCCGACGCCGACGCCGACCTCCTTGGAGTCTCATCCAACGCAACCATCGGCGAATTCAAGAGACGCAGACTCTTGAGAATCCAATCTTCTTTCTCCTCGACGCGCCCACGGCGAGACCATTGTGCCCTCCGGATGGTCAGATCATCCATGATTTGACAACTCAATCTGATACCTGATCCCGAATACCTGATACCAGATCCCTGAGACGGCGGCAACGATGAAAGAACTCGCCATACCCACCGCAACGTCATTTCCTTCGTCCCGCTGTCATGTTTGATCCAAAAAGCCACATTTCGAAGCATTCATCGCAGGACCATCTCGCCTTGATGCACCTCGCGATGCGCTGACACTAGACGAAATCCATCGTGGAATCTCAATAATCGTATCGTCAATCCCGTGCCCGCACGGAGGACCATGGATCAAGCACCACGTCCCCTCCTTCGGTCGCAGGCTGTCCCCAAATTACAACCCCATCGAACGCACACCCGCGATGTCTCCAGATCGCCCACGCGAGAAAGGGGAAATCTTTCCGATGACATCCTCGCAGATCTTTCTCCTGCGACAACTCTTGAAGCCTTCACGAATCCTTCCGGCAAGCTCAAGGCCAGTGTCGAAAATGCCACTCAGAGCGAGCGTGCCTTTGGCATCAGGGCTACATGGGCATCAAAGAAGATACAAGAATGGTTGGACGAGTTATCGAATTGGGCATGGCCGACGGACGGAGGATCGCAGGGCTTTGAGATGCCCCCCATGATGCGGAGGAAGACAACAGAGGATTCCCTTGAACCCATGGGCATGATGGACTCTCCTGGGGCGTCTAGCATCGGCGTGGAATACATGGGGAGCCTTCCCATCGACACATTCGATCACTACGAGGTGCGGGTGGAGGAGATCACCGAAGATATGGAGGACCTTGACGTGGAGGACATCAAGAGACAGGTTTTGGATACACATTTCTCGCCCAGGTCTCGCCCTTCATCGTCCGCATCAGGTTCACCCATGCCAAGCGTGTTTGCGTCCTATACCAAGATGGATGACTTGACTGCCATTGTCACGGCCACGGTGCTGCATGCTCTGCCAAATCTCTCGAATTTGCTGCGATTGATGGATGTTTGGAAAGTTCGACTGGCAGTACTGTCCAAAGTTCCTCCGTTACTGTCGGCATTAGACGAGATTGAGACTGCACTAGAGGCGGGTTGGCATGCTCTCGGGAAGTCGTCAAGCGATGGCACTCACGGAGTAGGCTCTGCGCCGCTAGAATTGTCACGGGCGTCATTCGACAACATGCGGCATGGTCTACAGGACAAAGTTGCGGTGCTAGGAAGGGATCTGGATTTCATGCTGGATACTCTGGAGGGCCGGAACGAGACACTACCGGACATCTGGTTAGATCGCATGGAAGCAATCGAGCATAATTATGGAGAATGGGTCGTTCATGGCGATCGGAAAATACGAGAGGTAGAATGGGCTAAAATGATGAACGCGAGAAAGGAGGCGGCTGACACATGGAGGCTGGAAGAGGCACGAGAAGTGGAAGAAGCACGACTGAGAGAGGAGACGGAAACCGCCCAGAGAGCACGCGTACGTGAAGAACAGGCTGCCCTAGAGGCCGAAGAAACTCAACAGCAGGCACAAAACGGAGCGCCGAGTCATGGGTTAGAGGCCAAATTGTTAGATGCAAATCCCCTCAGCTCCGTTAGTACGATGGAGCCACCCGCCGTCACCGAGCCAGTCTGTCAGTCTGTGGAGGTAGTCAACAACGAACAGGTACCGGCCAACGCTCTTATTGTCGAGCACCTTTCCAATGGTCTCGAACACATTCATGCGAATGGAGCCCCACGAAGTCATCCCGAGGACAAGGGCGTTGAGCCTTCAGAGCTGTCTCGACCAGCAAGTCAGGCGGAGACAGAGACGAATGAAAACGATATCGAGGTCCAAGCTGCGTATGACAGTCTGAGCACCACCAGTCTAGAATTCCAGCGCGTTGAAGGTATTCCGGTCGGTCTTGAAGAACAGTGGATCGCAGCACCTAATCCCAACGATCTCTCCATCCAAGCTCCATCAAAGGCACAACCTGTTTCATCCGACGGGCAGAATGTTCAATCTCAAGTTCTAAGTGGTTCAGATGGTTCCCAAGAGTTGGGAGCCACGGAGCGGCCCAAGACACGTTCATTGTTGACAAGTTCTCTCTTTGATGAGGACCGGGATGGGAGTCCCCCGATCTCCAGGTTAATTACGAGAAGTCCCAAGAGCCCGCCCCAGGCTCCCAGATTTGGTCACACAGTCTCAAACATGCTTCGAAGGACATCCTCTCCACCCAAGCCAAGCCAGGATGTGTTTCCACCTGTTAGGTCCTCGATAAGTCCAGTGACAAATGCTCGGATGTTCGCTCTTCATATTGATCGATTTGGCAACGCAGAACCCTCGAATTCTTCATGGCCTACCGAGAGACGTCCAGCAACTTCAAGTGGTGTGACAGAACCACATGCGCAATCCTCGATGCGTGGTGATTGGGGTCCCGTGTATTTCTACAAAGCCCAGTCCCCGAAGTCCATAGGGTCAACTTCTGAAAATAGCCATGCCTCTGTGACCAGCGGACGTACTTCGAAGCGTCATAGCAGAAATGTATCCACCGTCTCCGGGTATCCCTCGTTGGTTCCCACGCCTGAAACTGGAAGCACGGCGACAGTCGAATACTTCCAACCAGCCCTTCAGCCTGTCACTACCCAATCTCTTGCCCACGAAGGTAACCGACAAGAGGCAATAGACGTCGCACCCGCAACTATGCCGGAATCTTCGACAGTGACAACCAATTCCGCCAATGTTACTTCTACTACTTGTCTTCCTGATGAATCCGACCCGGCGCCACAGCTTGCCCCCCACTACCCCTCGAACGTGCTTCGTGAAATTGCGGAGCCCAACCCGAATGACTTGACTAGTGAATACCACAACGCAGTGGATAAGGGAAGCACCGAATTAGAGGAACGAGCATCCACGCCAAGCGCAATTAAAATTCCAAGAAAGTTGTCTCTAATCCCTCTAGAGCCCAGCCGACCAGCGACTGCATCCTCTGACACCCTAACTATTGTCGCGGGCTGGAGCGATGGGTCTATATCCCCAACGGCCCCAAATACTATCGACGGCAATGATGGCAATTTCCCAAGCGTGGACGAGTTCTCACCAAGTGCTGGAAGAGTTGGATACCGTCCAACCTTTGACAATGATCGTAGTCCTTCCGGATCTCCTCCGTCAGTCTCGATTGCCCCGAGCCGAAGACAAACGTTGCACTCCCCAACGAGTCCCACCTTTTCACTTTCCTCTGAACCCTCAGAGTCATCTGCATCGTCTTTGGCGGACGCTCCCGCCTTTGAGAATGTTAATATTCAACAAAAGGCAGCACCTTTGTCCAGTCCCAAGAAACAGTCGGAAGATCAACTCCAACAGCAAATATCTTCACTCTTGGAGTCAATCCCTGCTAGAATACATTTAACATCGGAACCTGCTGTGGCTGCTACCAATACACTTAGACCGAAGAAAACTCGAAGATCAGTCACCCCCTCGTTTCGATCCCAGTCTAGTCTAAGCAATCGTGTTTCTACGCCCTCTTTCTTATTGTCCCCTGCATACAGCAAGACTGCATCGCGACCTCGACCTCAGAGTGTTCACCCGGAGATTAAACTGTATCATCTTTCTCGATCGGCTGACGAAGCGCCGATCAAGTTATTTGTTCGCCTTGTCGGGGAGAATGGAGAACGCGTAATGGTTCGTGTTGGTGGTGGATGGGCAGACCTGGGAGAATACCTGAAAGAATACGCCAGTCACCATGGCCGTAGGAGCACCGTCGAGGATAAAATTGAGATTCAAGATCTGCCTCCTCGAATCGTTTCCAATTCTTCGACCACTTCGAACTCCACAATTCGTGGATCCGAGTACGGCAGATCAAGTCCAATGCCCAATTTCCGACCGGCCACTGCTTTTGATCGTCCAGCTTCGAGCCTCAATGTCCGGAAGACACGCAAGTCTATTGGAGAAAGGGTAATAGGTCAGCGACATAACGTGAGAAGTCCAAGTACACCTCTTCCTATGCTCAATCGTCGGTCGCTCGGTGATAGTCCCCCGCCACATTCGACTACAACAACTGCTCGGAGCAGTTCCCGTCTCAGCTGGGCGGAAGACGACAGCTCGCTCGGTCTTGCGGGACCCAAGGGTAAGAAAGTCGCCATTAGCGAGAAAGACCAAGAATGGGTAGAGAGTATGAAGAAAAAAGTCAAACAAGCGAGCGCGGAGAAAGACCGCGAGAGGGAGAGAGGGAGAAGAATCAAAGAGAAGGCGCGTGGAGAAAGTTTTGGAGAGATGGACAAAGTTGGTGGAACGAAGAGACTATTTCGGAAAGGTCCCAATTAGAAGGATTGACCATAGACGGAACTGGAGGCCATTTACATAGTTTTGCATTCTTTCTTTCATTCATGCACATTCGCGATAGGGGATACCGGTGGGGAATTAGGTAAGGCGCGCACGAGCAGTTCATTGCGTGGAGTTTTTAGCATGTGTAGCGTTTTCATTTTTGGGCTTCCATTTCGTTTGCTGCAAACCAATACCCCCTTTACTTCGTAGACAATTCAACCAAGAAATTCTGAGCTTGTTTTCTATCATCTATACATCTTTGCAAATGAAAGGCGGGCGAAGTGAGGACTATAGGATGTTGAGAGAACTCCCCGACCTGAAGTAATAAGGCCCTGCTTGTCATTCTCACTTAAGACTTTCGCCCATTCACAACTAATTCAACAAATCCATATTTCATTCCGACAGATCAGTGACCATCGTCTCCCTCCCTCTATCATCAACTCATTCCTCATGATTTCTCAAGCTGTGTAATAGGAGATACAAGTTTACTAAGCCCATTCCTTTCATATCATGGAATGTTGGTGTGTACTGACTCAAGGCAGATTAGCTGGTACAGAGTAGGTGACGATAGAATCAGATAGCTTTCCCTATTCCCCTATAAATCCACCATCGAGCAACGATGTCGTACTCTGGCCGACTATGCAATCGCCGCTTCAACGACCAACACTTATTGAATCAACACCTCAGCTCCTCAGCCCACAAGTTCAAGTAGGAGGAATACAGGATGTGATTCCAAAGTAGCCCAGCTCTTAAACAGCACTTTGAAATCTCACCTACGGACCGGTCGCATGAGCAGTCATTCCTGATAAATCGGCTATTTCGACAAGCCCTACACCAAAACGTGTTACAGAATGTCAGTAATGGGGATGAGCAATGGGCTTGTTGTGAAGCTCCCATGGAAAAAGGAGATGTTCTCAGAGGTGAAGGGCGAGGGAATAAATGTCAGACGCCAAGATGCGAGCGTTTATATGGAATGTGGATAGGATATTCCCCCATGAGCCTTGTTTTCTAACGTAACCAGAAGTAAATTTCCTGATATGCAATGCTCGACTAAGTTTACTAAAGATTGATATGTCCCAGGGAACGATCCAGAATTCCACCTTTCTGGAGTTGTGAGGTGATGTACAGTCATGTAGGTCTAGATACAACATAAACGCATCATGATAGAATTGCTCTAAAATGGGTTTTCAGAAGGCGCTTAAACACAACAATCTGTAAGCTGGCGGAGGCACTCCGCCAGAGAAGAATAAATGAAGTTTAGATGTAATTCTTTGCATAATGAAGCTCTTCCGTACTCAAAATTGTCAGCTAAATTACGGAAGTTTGCTTTGGAAGCTGTATTACAATGTAACTCGCGAAAGGCCCCTGCCACACATTGCCAGCCCCTTAGCAAACTCTTTTCAATCGGCCAGCCTTAATCTTTTGGAAGTTTCAATCCTTTTCGCTACAAAGATGCAACAGACTGTCCTACCTCAATGCCTAACCATGGCGACTCATGGAGATAGCTTCAATGGCATCAATTTGCAGGACGGGGTTTCGCACGTCGGCAATATCAACAACCATTACCGTAAGCATTAGCTTGACTATTAATTCTACCTTTCTTGATCATATCTTGAATCGTAGTATTTCGCCTTGGCCAGGTTTGCTAAGCCAGATAGACAACATCACAAGAGAGATATGGCCCAATTCCGATCAAATCTTACAGTCCGCAACTGGCAAGAGTTTCGCACGTGTCTGGCAGGTCTCAGAAATCGTTCCCTCCGATACCAGCTCTCGTTCGAGCTGTCCTCGGCGTCGAAGCAACTATTTCGAGACCACGCCAAAAGTGCAGTTTGGATGGCACATGGCTCATGAGCAACGAAAGCTTACCAGAATCCGCGATCCACCAAAACTTTGGAATTAGCCCTAGAAGCGGAGAAAATCGTAATGGAGCATTGGAAGCGGCAGGGGATCTGGAACGAAGAATGGGGATACATACCTGGTCTAACATGGAAGCATGAACACGCACCTCGGAAATCACTCGGTCTCGATATCACGAAGTCAGAAGCCTCGCGCCCAATTCATCAATTTCATCACCAGCTATTCAACGAGCTACAAGATATGGTGGATTTGAAGGATGATGGCTGGAAATTAAACAGCCCAGATATCAATACACATGCCAGTGAAGCTGTTAAGAAACGGTGGGACAGCTGGGGAATCTGGGATACTGACTGGGGTTCTTGCCCTAGATGGACTTGGTTGCACGAACGAGATGAGGGGGAATAGAGCGGGATTCATGCTGCAGAAAAAAACCCAAATACGGGCGATGAGCGAGTTACCCAGAGATTTAACCCTAGGTCTCACCGAACGTCTTCTGCCTCGCACTACACTGAGCTAACAGGCCCGGCGTATAACAAACCTTCGGCTAGTTTTCAAGAGAACTCGAGAAGTTGGCGGTCCGAGTCAAAAGCTGCCTCAGCAAGCTCTATTCCCGAAGATGGATGCTTGGAAAACATGACTACCTCAGCTCCTTCTTTCTTATGAGACTCTGCTGTATCCAATGGCCCTCATATCGTCATTCAACCGCACGGGATAGATGGGATCTCCCGCGAAGCAAGCAAGAACGTTCCGGGAAATGTGACCCCACGAAGGAGTCCCCCTAGATTCCCGAGAGCTCCTACGCCTAGTCCTTCAGGAATCTCTGAAAGCGCGCAGTAATCCAACTCTTCCCGACCTATCGAGCCAGGGCTTATAGGTCTGTGCGCTCAGGGCATTTTCATCAATTCCATCAAAAATTAGATATCAAAGCAGCATCTAATTAGGAGTTGACCACCCATGACGCTTTATAAGTACATTGACCCAATGTTCCTGGCCTAGAACCAAAGTATTAATCCATTCTTGTGGTATTGCCGCCCACTCTTCTATCACCGCTACCTCCATCTCAGCTACCGTACTTGGTTGGTGCACTCGTCGGTGTATTGCTTGCTTTATCCTCCTCCAACACTTCTTAATTGGGTTCATATCAGGAGAGCTTCCAGGGTGAGGCATTAATATAATACAATATTTCGTACGGAAACGTTGACAGCAGTTAGTGTTTGTTTTGTGGCCGTGAGCAGGGTTTCCGTCCTCCATAAATAAAGGCTTAACGATAGGGCGAAGAAGGTGGGTAATGGCTGCAAAGGCCTCTAGAATCGGTCGGATATGTGGTTCCAAGACTTGAGATAGATAGTCGACTTGCTTAAGAGCGTTCCTTTTACCTGATCCATGGACGAATATTAAAGGGCTCTTATAGCCATATCCAATTACTCCCTAAGCACTAACAGCCGTCGTATGACCCCGATGGAACTGATGTTGAATACACGTCAAGCACTCCCTCTCGTGAGAGTTCCGCGTCACTCTCTCCTTCGCAGATTTGCCTCCAACTAAGAAGGTTACTTCGTCCGACCAAAGGACCTTTAGCCACTCCACCGTCCAGAATATATGTGCTATTGCCCAGAGGAATCGAGCCTTAACCTGTGCGAGAGTAAGGAAGGGCTTCTGGCATGTAATACATCGATGGTATCCCCTTGAATTTAACCGGCGCTTGAGTGTTTCCACGGAGCATTTTAGCCCAAGCTCCTCTCGTAGCTTAGGCTATTATAAGATACGATTCTCCTATGATTCGGCATAATATAAGATGATTTCGTCTACTTTAGCGTTCGATAAGAGGAAGGAAGGGCCCGTTCGATTAGAGCGTCGACGCTCGGGGGCTGGGCAGCGTAGAATCTTCCTAATTGTGGTGTCACCAAGTTTATAACGAGCTATTAGAGCGTAGACTAGAACCTTACCAAACCAATGAAGCTGGCGTATTGCCTCCTTGTGCTTGGTAGGGATCTCAAAGCCTTTCTGATGCTTGAAATCGAGAGATGGGGGCGTATTGAGAGCCATAAGTAGAGTCTTTGGTTAGGGAGGGGGCTTATCGATTAGGGGTAAAAAAATGCCCTGTGCGCACAGACCCATGAGCCCTAGCTCGTAAAGCCCCAGAGATTCAAAAGGGGGGCGAGAGAAAGCGCAGAAGCGCCATGGTCAGTCTTCAAAATGAATTGTCAGGGCATCAGACCCATCGAGCAGAGTAGACAAGGCAGATATGGTATTGTTGGTCCCAGGTTAAAATTTAACGAATGGAAGATATTCTATAGTTCCTGGTGTTTGCCGTAGCGAGTGCAAATTGCCCAAGTGTGGCCGTCTCCTCACCGTCGATCACCCAAGGTTTCGAAGACACTCTCCAGCGCCACTTCGAATACAACAAAGGGATCTTATACGACGCCTGATCCTAACCAACCCGCAACCCCTTTTTATCCACCGCCTAGTCACGTGTCCCAATCACATGACCAGGTATACCCGACACAATATGTACATGAAGCTCTATTATTCCTCTATTCCGAGAAACTATCTTTTTAATGCCTGCATACGGTGCGCTCTTTGTTCTCTTGTTTGTACCGTCTACAGCGATGCGGCATTTTATGAACCCTTGGGCCTTGTCGGGTTCGACCCGGTGGGTAAACGTATGAAGTCGGTAGTGTGATGCGCGACAACTCTAAGCCGAGACTTAGAAATTGAATCTGAGAGGACATCACCTATTAGTCTAGATTTGTACTCAGCTTAACATAGTAATTGAATTGTATCTATTTTACTTTCAGTTGGAACGACTTTACTTCGAGTGAAGACCACGTGATAACCTAACACTATACCTCTGTCCGTAGACAACTAACGAACCGACTTACGTTAGTCACTTAAGAGACTTAGTACGATACCGTGTCCAGCAAATCGTTACGCTACGCTTGAATTCAAAGCTTCTAAGAGTATACATGTATACAAGCTATAGGTTCTATAGTCAGATGTTTAAATAGACAAGGGGAAATTTCTCGTAGTATCTATTCACATAGTTTTAACTTTCTTTTCTTTTCTCTTCGGTCAAGAATTCGTATGAATCAAAGAATTATCGCAAATATCTCCTTCGTGAGATTCCTCTTATCGAGCTGTGATATTATCGACTTAAGAAGAGATGTATCATGTACGGATTATATGGAGTTCGGTGTTTATTAACTCGATAATATCCGCAGACTTTTATCCCATCTACTTCATTCGAACTAGCTCACCTCGCGACGTGAAGAACATTAACACTGCCACCTAACACCTCAATAAATAAGAACTCAAAAAACCCCTTCACTCCTCGTCTCACGTTGTCCATATCTCCGGACGAAAACACCAGGTTACCAACACCCAAATAGGGAATCGGGTGCCAAGGCGATGTCCTTCTGTATCGGGATGGCGAGTTGCGTAGAGAAGGTTACTGTAGGCTGCGCCACTGTTGGCTTCGTGGAAGCGAGCGCATTAAGGGGAGTGTGGTTGGTGGAGGAGGGATAATCACTGTATGGGAAAATCCCGGTGCTACAGTTACGAAGTTACGGAGTAGTACGCAGGTAAAACGAATGTTCTTAGCCAATCAGGGGCGCTGCATTTGTGTTTCTTGGAAGTCGAAATGTATTTCATATCGAGGGTTTCATGAGTGGTGTTCTCGTTGACAGGTCAACTTTTCGTTGCTGCATACAGTACGAGTACTTCGTACTGCTTGGGCTTGGCCCAGCGGATCAATACACTCGATCAATATACTCATGTCTCATGTCGTCGCACAACAGACTTGGCTCACCCTCTGCCCTCTCAGAGACTAGCTGATTGCGCGGCCGCAGGACGATGATCACGAAGTCTCCTCCCCCTCGATGAACACGTTGTTATCTTTTGACGAACCCGTTGGTATTGCTCTTGTCTTTGACGGAAGGTGAGATTGCCGCCATTCCGTTCTTAGCGATTGTGTACCGGGGCTTTCGAAGCAGCCAATTACCTGATGATTACCACTCTCAATTTCTATAGCCCGCTGCTGACAAACTTTATTTTTAGTAAGATCCAGATGCAGAGCCTTATTTAAGTAATTTAGCTCGACGGCCCCTGAATAAGGACAGACAATGTTTCTTCTTTTGGAAGGACAATACCCCCGTATCCAGAATGAATAGCGCAGCATACCTTTTTTTCGCTCCTCGAGAATAACCTCGAGGAGCAGAGTTTTTGATTATTGTGTCGCATTGATGATGATAGTTGCCCTCTGCTGGATAAATGCGCAATCACGATTGCACAAAGAAATATAGTATCCATTGCGCAATCTCACCTCTCTCCCCTTTTCCTCGTTTGTCGGTCCGCCAATCACAAACCCCTAATATCCAATGATGCCCTTGGCTCCAAAAGATATCTTTTCCGTAGGACGGTTCTTGTCTCAGAACGCTCGCTTATGCGCAGCAGGGTCACAGCTGCCAATCCGAGGAGCTCGATATCGCTTTCCTGCATGTTCCCCCTTGATTGTGGCGGCTGAGCAACTGCCCCTTTGCGAACGTTTCTTGGTGAGCATGGCAAGTGCTTTGGATGCCATACATAAGTTTGGGAACACCCCCGAGAGAAAGAGGTTTGGAGTTCATTGATCATTGATTGGAATGTGAAGATATTCACCTTCTCTTCCTTGTTTCATCGTCTAAGACCGCCGACTACAACTCGGCTCTTGATAACCTCGACCATTTTAGTTACATTGTAATACAACCAATCTAACTCGTCACAAACAAACAGTATCAAAGCACAATGAAGATCTTTGCCAGTATACTCCCGGTTGTGGCTGCGACATCAGGTTCGAGACAACCTTCAGCTTCCCCAGATTTCCCCGCTAACACCCCCTTTTCCAGCCCCTGTCGCAACCTCGCTCGCAACCTTCGCAGCAGGAAGCAACAATGCCATCTCTTACAACGTCGGTGTCCCTCCAGGATCGACGATATCGCAGTCTGTGAAGGGTGGACTCTACTTCTCCATGTCGGCGCCGGAGAGCTACAATTGGGTTGGACTGGGCACTGGAAGCGCGATGCGGAATTCGATGATCTTCTTGATGTATGCTGATGGGACGGGGAATGTTACGATCAGTGGAAGGGCGGGTGGACGAGGACATGTTCAGCCGATATTGGATGAGGAGTTGATGAAGGGGGTTACGCTTTTAGCGGGGAGTGGCATTGTTGGTGGGAGGATGGTTGCAAATGTCCATTGTGAGTACCGTCTCCTACGATCGAAATCGCCTCGTCTAATCGTAATTGCAGGCACAACATGTCAACTCGCCTCAGATGCAACATCCACAACCTCGCCCTGGATTGCAGCATGGAACGAAGGACCGGCAATTAACAGCAAATCCCCTTCCTACAGTATAGACCGGCACGGCGACTCAGCGATTTCGATCTTCAACTTCGACCTGTCAAAAGCCGCACTAACCTCAGACGCCAATCCCTTCCTCACATCCTCATCTTCAGGGGGTGCTGCTATCGACCCATCACCTAACAGCGGATCTAGCTCCTCAGGATCCTCATCTGGTTCTTCAAGCGTAATTAGCGTTGCCGACCCCCACAAACTCAAACGCCCACATGGCATCGTGATGGGCATCGCAGTAACCATTCTATTCCCAACCGGTGCCATGTTCGTCCGTCTCCGCGGCCACCCCTGGATCCACGCTGGCATTCAACTCGCCTCCTTGATCTGCATGATCGCAGGTCTTGGTCTCGGCGTGAAGCTTGCTCAGTCAACCGACTTGCTGTTTACCAACACTCACTCGGTCCTTGGTGTTGCGGTCGTCGCGCTCTTTCTTGTGCAGCCGCTCTTGGGATTAGTGCATCACCACATGTATAAGAGAACAGGAGGAAGAACGATTTTCAGTCATTTGCACATCTGGTACGGACGCTCGCTTATGCTTCTGGCCGTTATCAACGGAGGTCTCGGACTTGATCTTGCCACGGACAACCGACCTATCACGATTGCATACTCAGTTGTAGCGGGGGTATTCGGTCTCGCTTACATTGCCGTTACGATCTTGAAGAGAAAAGGAAATTCGCTTAGACATGAGGAGAAGAGAGAGCCAGCGTTGAGACAGGGAAGTTATTAGATGATAATTGATTGGGTTAGCTTTGCGCGAGATTGGTTCTCTTGGGGAGTATCGGCCCTTTTGAGGGAATGGCGTTGGATGAATGGGAAGCTTGGGGTACATTACATGACTAGATGACATTCATTCCGGTCAAACAAATAGCAAATATGAGACCTCGGAATCGGAAATGAAAATTTTATTATATCCAACAGAATTCTCCAAATGGCCTTTCTACAGGTACAGATGACGTCTGCAATCAAAGTTATTCCGGATTCCTCATCTCATGGGGGAGTTGTGCATGAGAGAACTATTGTTCGAGCGAGTCTTCTTAGAAGACAAGTAAAGAGTAACAGTTATACCCCCAACTATCCGTCTTTATTAATAGTATAAGGCATATGTTGATCTAAGTCAAGTTATAGTTTACCCTTCAGCTATAATATATACTTCTCGTTGGCGTTAAGCGAGTTATCTATGTAATTTCTTCCAAATCATTAATAAATTTATCTTTATAACACTGATTCCTTTTATTTTTGGTTCATTAAGTTCATGTGATTATTCGCTTTCGATTAACGTGGTTTATTAGTGAGTCGCGTATATCAGTGAGTCGCGTACTTTTCCTTGGCACCCAACCTACAAACTTTAACACGTGTTTTCTTTATAACTAAACATGAAAGTTTAAACCTAAGAAGTAAGAATCATTCTAGCTATAGAAGCTATTCGTTCATCAAGAAAAATTAGCTGCCGGTCTGCTACAAAGATCTATAAAGTGCCCGAATCAACACTCCGCGATAGAATGGTGTAAGGGTTAGGACCCTGGGGTGTGCTCGGGCTAAAAGCTCTCGCTAAGCACTGACTCTCGCTAAGCACTGGCCACGAGTGGAATTTGATTCAGTTCGACGCCACTCTATCCTATTACTTCTAGAAGGTTCTAGTTACCTCTTCTTATGTATATAAGACCCCGTAGGAGCTGCGCTTTTACGAGCTCTCTACGTACTTCTTAATTGAATTTCAGAAACTATTCCTTTCGAGTTATTCGAGGTCTGACCTCTCATAGTAGAAGTAAGTACGTCACTCTCATCTGTCACTTATAGACTAGAGTTATATGTACACGATATACGTATAAGTAGATATATACTATACGTACACGTACACGTATACGTACACACACACGTATATATACACGTACACGTATAAGTAAGTACTATAAGTAATAATAAGTATACCTATAACTTCTAGTAGCTAGGTAGTATAGTAAATAAAGTATAACCCTCTATAATACTAGATTAGCTAATAGTCTTTATATAGAGTTAATAAGAAACAAATATACGATTAGAATAAGAAATTACTTAATTATAGGAAGTACTTAATAGTATATGAACCTTAGAATACTAGAAGCTATATATACTTAAAATAGGCTCTACTATAGACCTAGAAGACCTAATCTAAAAGCTAATACACTTACTCTCTTACTCTAATTAGTTTACGAGCGAAAATAAGTCGCTATACTATTAATTTAAAGGTATTCTAGAAGCTAAGCTTAAAATTAATACTAGAGATATTAGGTCTAAAAAGAAGTATATTTAGTATATGTAAGAGTTAGAACCCTAGAGTATACTCGGGCTAAAAGCTCTTACTAAGTACGAAAGAGGGTTATTAGAATTAAGAGAATAGTAGGGGGTTTAGCGGTAAGTAGTTATACTATTATTTATTAGTAATTTAAGTTAACGATATAGTATAAATAATATAGTATAAGTAGTAAAATATTTTCTACTATTCTCTTAATTCTAATAACTCTCTTTTATACTAACTCTCGCTAAGTACTAACTCTCTTTTATACTAACTCTCGCTAAGTACTAACTCTTACTAAGTATAGACTCTCGCTAAGTATAGACTCTTACTAAGTATAGACTCTCGCTAAGTACTAGCTATAAGTAG
>MU251612.1:0-53981 GCA_019669835.1 Amylocarpus encephaloides
AGACCCTGAGGTCCACAGGAGCTACCTAAGGCTAAGGGCAGCTGTACAGAAGGCCTGGGACGATATCACAGACGCTAAGATCAGGGATCTAGTACACATAATACACGAGCGCTGTGTAGCCGTCATTTCTACGTATGGTTAGTACACAAAGTACTAAGAATTTGACTCTATATTAATTTGACGTATTTGACGTGTTTATGTAAAGTAAAAGCAGCGTGAGTGGCAATTTTTGCCTCGCCTAGGAATTAAAAAGCCCTGGAGGTTGTAGAGAGTACCTCCCCAGAAAGACAATCGGCGCAATTTAATTGGGGCAGAAAGTGGCTCACCAGACATTTGACATTGAAATCTTGTGTGTGTCAGCCTTGTGTTCAGCCTTGTGGTCAGCCTTGTGACTTTCGAAGCGAAGGACGATACTAACTTAAGGTGGGATTGTCACGTGTTGTTACCTGCAAGGCTGAAATTTTTGTTCGCACCACCGAGCAGCCAAACTTTAGTCGAGATTCAGACACTCCTTTACAGTAGCGATTCACCCCACCATATAATTGATGAATTCCTTTCCCTCTTGTCTTGCACGCATAACACGACACAACTTTAAGAATAAAGTTACGCCGTCATTCCTAATCGTGAGAAGACTCAATTCCCAGCGCAAGTATCTCATTCCTGTCTACAGCATGGCGGCCAATCCCTCTTGGTTAGCAGACAAACTCACATCTCTGAGCCTCGCGGAGCCTCTACCCAAATACCCCAATTGCTATCCCGAGATCAACACCGTTGACATATACCGTTCACATTTGACTGCAATCTTGACTGAAGTTACGGGCGTCGATTCAAGCATCATCTACCCCGCCTTACAATGGACACAAACGTTGGAGAAGGGGGACTTGGTGCTTCCTATACCCGCGCTGCGAGTCATGCGCAAGAAACCGGATCAACTTGCCGCTGAATGGCTCGAGAAGGTAATGGTCAAAATTTCAACAAATCCATAAGATACTTGCTAACTGACTTCAAGTTCCCTGAGTCACCCTTGGTTCACAAACCAACAGTCACTGGTACCTTCCTTCAATTCTTCTTCAAAGTCGACAAGCTCGCCCAACTCCTAATACCCTCCATCCTTACCCGCGGCAAGCTCTTCGGGCAGAATAAAGACATGGGGATGAAAGATCCGGGGGATCCCTCAAAAGGCCAGAAACGAATGATCGTTGAGTTCTCATCGCCAAATATTGCCAAACCATTCCATGCTGGCCATCTTCGAAGCACAATTATTGGAGGGTTTCTTGCGAATCTGTATGAGGGCGCTGGCTGGGACGTGACCCGAATCAATTATCTCGGAGACTGGGGCAAGCAATATGGACTATTGGCGCTGGGGTTCAAGAAGTATGGAAACGAAGAAGCACTACAGGCGGACCCAATCAACCACCTTTTTAAAATTTATGTTTCCATTAGCAAAGACCTCGCAGACGAGAAGGCTGAGATGGCCACGTTGAAAGAGAAGGTAGAGGACTATTCGCACATCGAGAAGGACGGACTAGATGAACAAGCTCGTCGATATTTCAAAGCAATGACAGATGGGGACAAAGAGGCGCTTGCACAATGGGCTCGATTTAGGGAGCTCAGCATCAAGCGATATAAGGAGACATACGCCAGGCTGAATATCCATTATGATGTCTACTCTGGGGAAAGTCAAGTGACAGAAGAAAGCATGGCTAAGTCGGCGGCGAGGTTGGAAGAGATGAAGATTTGTGAAGAGTCCGAAGGGGCGGTACTCATCGACTTCACAAAACATGTGCCAGGAAAGATAGGAAAGAGTCTTGAACGACCACTAATTAAGAAGAGGGATGGAACCGCATTATACCTCACCCGAGATATCAGTGAAATGCTACAACGAGTGGAGAAGTACAACTTCGATCACATGATTTACGTTGTCGCCTCGCAGCAGGATTTGCATCTCAAGCAATTGTTCAAGATTATCGAGCTGATGGGATACGAGGACCTAGCGAAGAAGATACAGCACATCAACTTTGGAATGGTGTTGGGAATGAGTACCCGAAGGGGCACCGTCAAATTCTTGGACGACATTTTACGAGATGTAGCCGAGAAGATGCACGAAGTCATGCAAAAGAATGAAAACAAATATGAGCAGATTGAGGATCCTCTCGCAACTGCCGATATCCTAGGTATTAGCTCTGTCATGGTTCAAGATATGAGCGGAAAACGGTGTGTAAATCACCCTAGCAACTGATTTCAACTAACATGATATGCAGAATCAACAACTATCACTTCGACATGGACGCCATGACATCCTTCGAAGGTGACACAGGTCCTTATCTCCAATATGCGCACGCTCGTCTCTGCTCCATCACCCGCAAGGCAGCCCTCGCCCCTGAAGAGATTGCTACTGCTGATCTGAGCCTCCTCACCGAAACCCATGCCCTAGACCTCATCCGCGTTATCTCCCAATACCCCGACGTCGTCCAAAACACGCTCAAGACCCTAGAGCCTACAACTGTACTGACGTATCTCTTCAAGATGACGCACACGTTATCCTCGAGCTACGATCACCTCCGAATTGTGGGCAGCGAGGAGGAGTTGATGAAGGCGCGAATGGCGTTGTATGATGCAGCTAGGATTGTGTTGAACAATGGGATGCGGCTGTTGGGTTTGTCGCCCGTGGAGAGGATGTGAGTGATCAGATACTCAGTCCTGAGATATATGCATGAAGGGAAGGGATTGATTGGGATCTTATGGATGCATAGGGGTTTATTTGAGAAGTAGAAACAAACCTAGTATGGCAACACTACTTGCTAGCTTAGAGCCATAGGTAAAAGCGTTTGTAGATCAAGAGAACACCCTCCCTCCTTCTGAATATTGAATTTTCTTGCCTTTGCAGAGATTAGCGTAACAATTCATCCGACGAAAAGTCCAATCATTTGCTTCTCTTCTCTACTACACCTGAATCATCGACCTACAACTACAACTATTCGTCGTACCATCTCACCACCCTCTTCCTATCATAGATTTCTAACACCCCCTTCCACCTAATTAACAGAGGCTACGACAACCCTTATGCTCTTCTCATCCCCCACCAAAATATCCAAGCCTCGACGGAACACCTCCCTGACACCGAACCACAAGGGGACCCGCCCTCCCCGACACGATGGGGGATCCCAAACCGCGGCCTCTACGAGTAGCTCCGCAAGGAAATAAGGGGGGAATCTCGGAACCGATCCATCATCGATCTAAAGCCTGAGATTGGCACTTTTGAACGGTTAGCATATATGGCATGGAAAGACGAATGAGAACAACATACCATCTGGTAGTAAATGCCCCTCTGGTTCAACAGAGATAGGTGGTTCCCCGTCTCGAGAACCTTCCCCTCGCCAAGGACAAAAATCACACCTGCATTCTGAATTGTGGCGAGACGATGAGCAACTACGACCATTGTTCTTCCTTTGGCAGCTCTCTCGAAAGCGGCTTGAACCAACTTCTCACTTTCAGAATCTAAACTGCTCGTGGCTTCATCTAAAAGCAAGATCTTAGGATCTCGGATCAAAGCGCGGGCAATTGAAATTCGCTGCCTTTGACCACCACTGAGAGCAACTCCTTTATTGCCGACATCAGTCTCATATCCCTGTGGCAATGAGGTGATGAAATCGTGAATCTCAGCCTCTTTGCAAGCCTTGAATAGTTTCTCATCTGATGTGTTTTCGTTGACACCAAGCAAGATGTTATCCTTGATCGACCCTTGGAAGAGTGTTGGTTCTTGCGCAACTAGGGAAATCGCCCTTCTGTAACCTTTGACATCTAGGTCTGCAACATTGGTACCGTTGATCAAGATTCTCCCTTTTTGGATTTCGTAGAACCTATTGAGGTTAGGAAACGACTACAAATACCGGAGATCAAACAAGACGTACCTTTCGAGGAGGGATACGATGGTACTCTTTCCGCTACCCGAGGCTCCCACAAGTCCAACAAACTGTCCTTTCTCAATCTATGCATGAGTGTTAGAAAATCCATTTTCACTGTGTCGGTAAACTTACAGTCAAATTGAGGCCGGTGAAGATCGGAGTATCTCGAGTGGGATATCTGAAATAGACGTCCTTCAACTCGATCTTGACTCCACCTGATGTATCTTCTAGCTCCTGGGTACCTGTTTGAATAGCATCTTCACGAATTCGGAAACTCAGGATTCTATTAGCAGCAGCCGATGCTTGCGCGACGTTTGGACCGAAACTGAGTAAGGACCCTTGGAAATGTGTTAGTTTGACTTATTTGGCGAAAGAGATTTGAGTACTGACCAGCTCCTTCCGCTCCATTGAACACGGCCATATAGACAACAAAGAATTGAAAAGAGTCGTATTCTCCTGAGAGGAGTACTGAAGGATTTGTCAGCTATGTTAGTGTCTAGGCAGATATACCCCTGACCGCGATGGCTCAGGAACGGACTGCATTCAATGTGATAGGAACTTACATTGTCCGCCGTACCAGAAGATCAATGCCATGCATGGAAGAGTGATGGAGTCGCTAGCCGCAAACAAAAGCGTGGAGTATTTCGCATTGTCGAAAGCATGTTTGACGTGACCTTGTAACAACTCATTATATCGAGTGCATATCATGTCTTCGAGAGTTAGGGCGGTGACTGTCCTGAAGGCTGTGATGGATTCTGCAGCGAATTTTGAACTCTCTGCAAAAACCGCTTGGTTCATCGTCTCAAATTGAAGCTCGTAGCGGACGCGAAAGAAGCCAGCGGTAAGTACCAGAGGGCAGACGACAGCAAGTGTGACAATAGTCAACTTCCAGCCGAAAATAAAACCGAGTAGAGCAGAGCCGACCAGATTCAAGCCAGCAATCATGACCATTCCCCTAGGCAACTTTAGTATTCTTCTTTGTGATGGATGAAGGAGAGGAATCTTAAATCCCAGAAATCGAGTTTTACTATGATTTCTCGAGTGTGGGTCAAGAAACCGGTCTTACATATTGATACCAAGCAGTTCCTGTAGCTGGGTTGGGTCGTTTGCCACACGTGAACCTTGAAATTGCCGCGTTAGCCACATCAGAAATGAGGACAAGAAGTACTAACTCAGGCTTCCAGCACTGTTTTCATCCAAGTCATAGAACTCCACTGGCTTGGCCAGAATGCTCTCGAAATATTCTTTTCGGTAAGTGGAAGAAATATTCTAAAAGACGTATGTGAGAATTTCAAATGAACGAGAGACCACCGGAATCATTTCTAACTTACCACAGAAATCACGTTACTTGTAGCGCCCATAATAAAGTAAGCTGCTCCAACACCAATGGCGATTATAAAGAACATCAGAGCCCAATGTGATGCAACGGATATGAGCAAGTCATTGTCCTCCAAGAATACAGCTTCACCTGTTTTTGTGATTGTTTTTGCAAGAACATATGCTTGTAGAGGATATGCTGCTGCAGCCCCTAGACACCCGCTAGACAAACAAGAAATTAGCATTTCCGTCTTCGGGATTCAGGGGATGCAGTGAAATGCCCGTAGAGTGCACTCTTAGGCAACTTGTTCCCAGGGCAATAAGCTGAAAATTTAGAGCTGGCAGTACTTACATGAGCAAAGCAATGTACCACAAGAACTGAGCCTTTTGTTCGCTTAGCAAAAGTCCAAAACTTTTAAGGAAACCTTTTGGTTTGTAAACTTTGTCGTCTACAGGACCAGCTGCTGTTCCGCTTGCGGTGCTCATGATCTTGGCAAGGGTCTGTTGCTTTTCTTCAACCAAGTTTGTCTCATCGGCGAAGGTACTCCCCATGGTAAGTTTTTGTGCGTTGACCAAAGACCAATAAGGACCATTGGCGTTGGTTAGAAGGTTTTCGTGGTTTCCTTCTTCAACGACCTTTCCCTTTTGCATCACAATGATTTTGTCTGCCTTCTTGATCTATATGCGCGTTAGCATATGCCATGATTTATGTTATGGCGAAACTCTGGCAGCTAAACAGTTTCTGTTCTGAAAAAAGCTTCATCTGGGGGAGGGGCAGATTTGAAGAAAGGGAAAAAAAACATACCGTTGAAAGTCTGTGAGCGATTGTGATGGTTGTTCTTCCAGTGCTCACTTTTTCGAGAGCAGCTTGGACCAATCTCTCTCCCCTTACGTCAATAGCACTCGTGGCCTCATCTAAAATCAAGATTGTGGGTCGCTTGATGATACTGCGCGCGATTGCTAGTCTCTGTCTTTGCCCACCTGATAGCTTAATTCCTGCATCTCCAACAGCGGTTTCATAACCTTGGGGAAGTTTGCTGATGTATTCGTCCGCGAAGGCTTCTTTACATGCTTCGATAACCAGTTCTCGCTTGACTTCCGCTGGCTCGTTTTCGAATTTCGATCCTATCAGACCATACTCCACATTCTTGTAGATGGTATCGTTGAAAATGTAAGGCTCCTGTTGAACAAGACCAATCTGGGATCTCCACCATTTCAGATCCAAACTGTCAATGTTGTGGCTGCCGACTGAAACTGTGCCGGAAAGAGGGATGAGAGGCTTCGAGTTTTCGGCTTCTTCGGCTGCTCTGACAATTTCGTCTTCGTTCTCCTCTGCCTTTTTGGTCTTTTCATCCTTGATAGCACTTTCTGGAATGACTGTATCGTTGAGGCCGTTGAGTTCGTACCATCGTTGCAGCAAACCAACGATAGTACTTTTACCGCTACCTGAGCTCCCGACTATTGCCGTTATCTTTCCTGCTTCGAAACGGACATTCAAGTCATCGAGAACCTTTGATCGGGGCCGACTAGGATATGCAAAGTTGACTGAGTCAAGAACGATGTCGGCTAGTGGGGAGACTTCGGGGGCTGAAAGACCAAGCTTGTTGGGTTTTGGTGCATCGATAACAAAAAAGAAGTCAGTCGCAGCGCTCGCAGCCTTCGTGATGTTCATCAAGGGTGGAGCTGTTTGGGAGATTCCAAAAACGATCATCATCACACTCATGACGACAATGAAAATTGTCCCAACGCCCTCGATACTCCCTTTCCCCCAGACGAACAGCTTGAAACCTAGGTAGAAGGCAAGGGCAAAAACACTATTGATGCGTTAGTGATCGACTTTTGGAAAGGAGTTGTTTGCATACCCGTAAATCGCAAAAAATGCTACGATGACAGATGTTAGTAGGGATGATCAGCACAAGGCGGGAAAACTTACCTGGGCTGAACGTAGCACCTTGCACGATATCGAGTCTTCTCCCTCGATTCCTAGATTCTTCAATCCAGCCTGCGTATCGCTTGCTAACTCGAGCTTCGGCTCCACTGGCAATGATCATTCGAATGGAAGAAAGAGCTTCACCTGCGATCGATGAGGCTTTCCCATTAGAAAACTCAACCTCCTTGTTCAGCTTCATGGTCAAAGGAACAGTGAAACCGTATACGCAGCCAATGAAAACTAGGACCGAGCAACAAGCAAGAGTCAACGCCCAAGAGAAGGTGAAGGCCTAAGTACATTAATGGTTAATTAACCATTTTCTGTCCAAGGTCTGCTCACAATTATTGTTGATATTAACATCATTGCCGAGGCTTGTATGAGAGTCTGTTCATGGATCAGTATTTGGTATTGCTGTCAATTTGGAGCTGTCATCGAGGCACTTCAACATGCACCCGGGAAGCAGCGACTTCGAGATAACTTTCTGGTCCTACAACATGCAGAGCACTAAAACGGTAGGAGTGTTGGAAATACGACGTACGCCCAGTTTGTCCGAAATTCCAAGTTGAAGTAAATTCGCAGTCGAAGTAATGGTTGTTGACGTCTGGCCGGTCGGAACCTGTAGTAATGACAACATCGGTAAGAAGACTCAACCATAAAGCAAAACTGGAGGGGAGAGACAGACCTTGTCAAGAACCGAGACTGGAAGAGCGAATAATGCAGTCAAGTACTTGAAACGTATCTTTGCAGAGATTCGAAGACCTGACATGCGAAAGGCTAGCATAGAGAAGTATGCCAAGACGTATCTCGCAATGAAGATGTAGACCAGATAGAGTCTGTAGCTTTTTTTTAGTACGGTCATGTTGGTGAATGGGAGACACCAAGGGTTACTCACACATTCTTGTTTATCTTCTCGCCGAATCCATCCAAGTTTGGGCTGGCGAAATCTCCAACGAGACCACCTAAATGAAGTTAGCTATACCATATAAGATGTTGTGGAAGCCAGGTTGTATGTGTCGTGGGCTTCTTGAACAAGGACGGGGGGCTGGCTTACCAAAAACAATAATCATGAGGGGCAATGTCTAAATCGAATCAGCATCATTGCACTCGCAGGAAGTGGAGCTCATACAGCTCCAGTTCCGATCTGACCAAGGATAGCGGCTCCCAGGATAAATCTATCAGTCAGCGTGGTGTAGCCGAAGACTCTCTGTGTTGATATGTCAGAAAACAAGCTTTCAGTGCAAAGGAACTGATGGAAGAGAGGGGTGTTACCCAGTAACCCGAAAAGTCGGTCTCTTTGGTGGCTTTGGCATCATAATCAACCTTTGTAGGTTTGCCATCACGGGTCTCGGAAAATTTAGAGGTCTCTGGTTCCTGAACAGAGCTACTCTTCCCAGCATCAACCAGTTTTGTTGGAGCCATCTCGATGTCGGTTCCTTGTTCCATGCTTACTTGGTCAATCGTAGCTATTTAATCATCCAAGAAGCGGGTGCGAGTTGTCGGGAGCGAAGGCAATGGCTAGGTTTGGGGGTGGTAAAATTAGACGGGGGATGGCTTGCTTGCAGGCAACCAGAAATGCCAGGGTGACGAGACGTGGTCCTCTGTACATATACAACTCGCGGAGAAAGGATTGAAGGTGGAATGCGAGAAGAGGATGGGAGTCTTAAGGTTATAGGGGCGTATCAAAAAACCACATAAAAACAACCGTCACTTACTGTGCTTGAGCCGTCTGTCCAAGCAAGGCGAACAAGATTGGCGGTCTTAGCCTCCGTTGTAGTCTTCGCTGCAAGCGAGCGAGTTCCTGGTAACATCAATTAGGCTTAGTAAGCGGCGTGCTCATATACAACTCGAGAGTCTACCTATAATGCTCGTCTCGTGCTTCACAAAGTCATAAGAAGTGTTCCATGTCAACGAACAGCATGCCGGTCGCCGAGGAGCAACTATCAGACGTGGATTAATCCCAAAAACTGTGGCCGATCGCACAATTCTCAAGGTAGGTGGTCTATTCGTGTGAGTGTATTGCTTGTTGGATACGGATAACCTTACAAATTGCAAACGGTCAGTGTTGTTGCCACGGATCATGAAAGTCTCCGAGTTGGTTAAAACTGCTGTCTCTGTAGTTTCGGCATATAGCATGTTGTCTGCGTCCGCTCGACGTGTGCTGTATTAATCCAGCTGATTCGTTCGGAGCTAGTCGCAGTAAGGGTTTCCGATTCGTCGTATCATGTGATCCTTCTACCACTGGAGCAATCTGACCAGTCGGAGAAACTTCAATACGACGAGCTAGAAACGAAGAAACCAAGGATTCATGCCACGCGTAGAACCATAATCTCTCCTTGGCTTCGCTTGGATGTTGTTGCAAACAGGGACATGTCACAGCGAGCTGAAACAGTGACACATCTCAGCAAACAACAGTGATTTGCTTCCTACCACTCCTCCATCAGACGATCAGTGAGCATCCGGCTGACTCGAGCAGAAAAGTCACTTGTTCTCAGTTGATCATTTGAGCGAACACGTTACAGTACGGTATATCCCATCAGCCGCGGTGGTGTCCAGCTTTTGGGAAAAGTGTGTCAAGACGTGGTTTTAACTAATTAACTTTAACAAGTGGTTACAATTCGAGTGCTAGAATACTCTTTTTTATAACGTTAATTGAGCTACCTTAGAATTGTTTCAAAGTACTTAAATTTAATGACATTCTGGAGCATTATCAAACATTTGATTTGCTTTATTTTGTATTACGATCGCGGCATTAATTGTGCTGTACTATGAAATATGAGACGCGAGAATCTCAACGCGGGATGAAAGACCGTGTTGCCATATGATATAGCGAATCTCAAGTGGCAAATCCGTGAAGACTGTGAAGCGTTGGAGGCTTGCTGATGAAATGACAGGGAGAGCTGGTGAGGATATTATGACGGCGTACGACCTAGAGAAAACTGAGGGTATTAAGTGAAGCTGGGCAGGGAGGGAGTGAAAGGGTTAAATAAATATAAGACCAGAATTATGATCATGGCGATTCGCGCCTACCAAGCCGCGAATAGAGCACAAGCGCCAGATGAAAGATGTTTATTAATACATTGGTTTCGCCTATTATTGTTTCCGTGTTCATTCATCTAATATGCCCGCAAAGGTAAAGGAGGCGCCGCCGCCTCGTATGCTTTTCATATGGAATAAGGAATTAGATCAGTCGTTTATAGAGCTACAAAGAGAGTATATCGAAGGTGGTTATATTAAAGGCCTGATTTTATGACACTATATACAAATATATATATACCTTCTCTAGAGAAGTACTTCTCGAACTACACAAAGCTTCCATACAATCGATCAGCTTATCAAATGTCTCCTAAAGCATGCGCAAGAGGCATACGCAAGGAGATTCTGGGTCTTATCATGGCCTTTCCACGCCTGATTCCTTTTCTCGAGTTTATCGCAATAGGTTTCCTTCCAATACTCTACAACTATAAGAGCGTTAAGAGTTGGTAGTGCAAAGCTAGTAGGGTCGTCGAAATCCATAGTGCTGTTGTATGAAGGGAAAGTGTCGAATGCGAGAAGATTTTCAGCTGAGTAATCAATATATACTGGTATTGAAATACTGGCTATAGATACTAAGTATTTGAGTGAACCAAACGGGCCCTACTAACATCCACTGAGGTGAAATTACCTCACAAGGCAGACAATTTCTAATTGGTGCCATTCAACATTTATGCCATCCAAAATACCTTCTCTTACGATAATCATATGCATACCACTCGATAATCAATACATCATATTTGCATTGCAAACTGAGCCCTTAAAGACTAATGGTGTGGGAGATATCTTCCTTCGCTTTCCACTCGCCTCCTACATACATTTGCATTTGCTCAAATCCCTCTCTGTCCTTTCCGCGTCCACCTAGAGGCTTACCAGCCATTGAGTAACTAATCTGGTTTAAATGGTTGGCAACTTGACATATTCAACTGCTTCCAATCCATATCCAGCTTTTGCAATATCGTTATCTGTAAATCCCTTCTTCCTTACACACCGCTTCCATGTTTCATAATCATCATTACTAACGGTTGGAATCAAGCTACGATACTCGTTTCCTCTAGGCCCAATTTGCACCACCCCATAATATGCTAAGCTGGTCAGATAAGAGTCGTGATAGAATAGGGTAACATACGTCGAGCACTTTCAAGCTTCCAACCGAGCTCTATCGCCACTTCCTTGATTGCTTGGGTGATACCTTTCAAAGGGGGAGGACTGGAATGTCTGTGCAGTATAATTAATTTTGTTTTTTTCCATTCCTTTTTAGACTTACCTCAACTCGATCGTATTCGAATCGTAGCCGTCTGCTCGGATTTGGAGCCGACTTCAACCTGCATATTGAATGTAAATAGCGACCTAAACCTCACGAGGTTAGTTTCGAGGTGAGCTCTAAGTAGTTTCGAGATCTTCGAGTATCGCCAGCCCGGGAGCCATACCTAGCGTACTTATATACCCACGATACTCAGGCCGGATCCAAAGGTTTGCAGCCTGCAAAGGTGCATTCTAGGTAGCAAAAGGAGGTGGCTTGCTTAGCACCGAATCAAAATAAATGTTCGTTCTGCTAAGACTCTCCTCTATGGTAACGTAAGAGAAGTAACGATTATAAATTAAGAATATACAGAATTAAAGACCCATAGTATACGTTCGAATTCCCTAATTATCGGGTGTACCTTAAAACTCCTACCTTCTTTTCCCACCAAGTGAATCTGTTCTAGCAGTCGTTACACTTCCCCTCTCCTAATGACGAAAGTCGATCATTATGGATTAGGAACACAACTTTGCCTCTGAGCTTCATTCTGCCTGACGAACATATGTAAATTCAGAGGAGATTAGAAGCCATATGCCCACGCGACCATCGATCGCACTACTCCATCTGGGACTACGAATCGGGGATTAGGGAGAGCCTGTAAATCATCTCCTACCTAGTATTTCTAGAATACTATACAAAACAAAATCGTGGATTTCTCGGTTCAAGTCCTCAGGCTCTAATAGAGTCCCAGGTACTATCTCGGCCCATATCTTCTGTTCTTTATAACTTCCCACAAGTGATCTGATAGCCGCGTAACGGGCTATGAAGGATTCGTTTCATCAATAATCTCGGTAAACCTTTCAATACTAGAACATTTACTAGCTTTAGAAGAACATCTCACTACCTACATCAGGAGGTCAGTATCCTTTCCGTCATTCATAACCTTCCACACATTACGCTGTCCATAGTAGTACGTGTTCACAGCCAGATGTCTGAGGAAAGCCGAAGTCAAAGGGCAATCGCAGGCGAACCTAACCCGTCCTTGTGCAGGTGTGGACATATAAGTAGTCGATACCATCTTAGCTTCCAAGGCTCCGAGAGAGTTATAGATCACATAATGGAATTGAACAGTATTAAGTGTATCAACTGACTGCTCATCAGATTTTGGAGGACTTGATGAGAGCTCTTAAATACTGACCGGTGAAAATTAGGAAATAGCGTTTAACGTCATTGCTCACATACAAGAAGACACCTCGCGTTAATAAAGTACAATCTATCAAGCAATCAGTACTAATTTCTCCGTTTAGAGTGGAATACGTACTCGTATCTTGGAATATCGCGAAATCTCTATACTTTGTTTTTACAAGGACGGCAAACCTTAAGTGGACAGTACTTGCACTCGAATATATAACAATGTGGCCCGGATCGGCAAGAATTACCAATCCAATGAATGAGTGTCGACTCTGATTTTAATACATTGAAAGAGTGACAGAAGATCGAAACGCACATTTGGGATCAAGAAAATCTGATTTCTTGAGTCGGCCTTGGATGGTGTCTAGGGAAAGTGTTTATGAGGTCAGGGCTGAAATAGAGGGAGGAGACACTTGTGTTAATAGTTTAATGCAGAAAACATTGGAGGCGGTCATTACATTGCAAGTCTCCGTGGCTGAGATTCCTCTTGACCGGGTTGGAAGAGACATCGCATTGGACAGAGAAGTGAGAGGAGATTTCAGGAGATTTCAAGGACCTCACGTATACAAACAAAAAGTTCCCGCTCGCTTAGCACCGAATCAAAGTAAATTATTCATTCTGCCAACTGCCAAGAGTCGCTCCTCATAGTTACGGAAAAGAAAGCAATGATTTTGAACTGAGTATATGCAGAATTGAAGACCCCTAGTAAATGTTCGAACGACCCTTTCATATCCACAAACCCGACCAATGTAAATAATGGAGCTTCGCATTACAGCACCGGATTGGTGCAAACTTGTGCGTAGGCGATCGAGGATCCTCAAAAGTTGGAATTGTAGCAAGCTACACTTAAATAAAGGAGTGTTAACCGGTAGGGCGCTAGTGAGATTAAATATTTTTATATGTATTATATGTATTATTTGCATAACTATCATTTTAGTACCAATATTACTCGTTTAAATGCCTGATAACCGAACGACTAAAGACGGGCGCCTTGCTAGGCAGCCCCGCCACGAGATCATCCCACCACCACGTCTCACCTGCAGGGGCCGGTTCTCCCAGAGCTCTATTTTCTCAAAGCATTGCCTGCGACCTCATCACGACCTTCAGCCCATGCACTTCTAACGATGCAGCTCCAGCATTGCCCGCTGTCGTTCCTTCATGTTTTTCTTCTCTCCTCCGCCATCCTATTCTCCCTTTGCGCCACCGTCGAGGCCTTTACCGTGCCACTGTGGACCACGGGGGGTAATTCCCCAGTCTCACCTGCCCGGCGCCACCAACCGTCCGATCAGAAGATCCGAAGCGTCTTTCCGCAGTTGACTTGGCTTCGCGATACCGCGATCGAGAAGCTCTTTGGGATACCATCGAAAGGTAGCAAGAAGAAGGGATGCCATGCGTCGACCGCCGCCGAGCGCCCTTTGACCTCGCAGCTACCGGCAACTTTGCTTGCAAAGTATGGAGGGGATGTGGTATTGCGATTCAACCTAACCACGCCGGAGGAGGAGGCGGCATTGGCGGAGGCTGCAGATACGCTCTTCTTGGATGTCTGGGAGTTCACGAGCAATTGGGCCGATATTCGTCTGAGGAAGGATGATGTATGCCATCTCCAATTGTTTTATGATTGTCACTAACATCAATCGCAGGTTTCTTCTCTGCTCGGATTACTACCTGTGTCACTTCAAAAGGCACATGCACCTCTGATGCTCGATTTGGCGGATTCCATATATCGAAGTTACCCATACGATCCTAAGACCCCGCTACTCGGGTCTCACGATCGGGCGTTTACTCCTTCACTGAAGACAACTGATGGAGTCGATAATATATTCTTCGATAATTACCAGCCACTTTCTGTTATCGTGCCGTGGATGCGTTTAATGGCGTCGATGTTTACTACCCATGTACGGATGATCAACATCGGAACGTCTTACGAAGGCCGAGATATCCCGGGTCTTCGTGTTGGGGTTTCGCCCAAACTTCCAACAGACGACCCTGATCCAAGGAAGACAATCATTATATCAGGTGGCTCTCACGCCCGGGAGTGGATTTCGGTTAGTACCACAACCTACGTCGCCTGGTCCCTTATCACTTCGTATGGCAAGAACCCTGCCATCACAAAGCTCCTCCAGGAGTTCGATTTCGTCTTTATTCCTACCATGAATCCAGATGGCTACGTATATACCTGGGAAAACGATCGTTTGTGGCGCAAGAACCGCCAAGAGACTGCCTTGAGATTTTGCAGAGGGTTAGATCTTGACCGAGGTTTTGGCTTTGAGTGGGCTGGGACGACATTTGAGAGCAATCCATGCTCCGAAAGCTATCCAGGCGAACAGCCATTCCAGGCTGTAGAGTCTCATCGGCTGGCCGAGTGGGCAAGGAACGAAACCGAAGACAACGGAGTTCGATTTGTAGGCTTCCTAGATCTTCATTCGTATTCGCAGCAAGTTCTATACCCATATTCCTATTCGTGTAACGCAAATCCACCAAGCTTGGAGAACTTGGAAGAGCTTGGCATGGGTCTCGCAAAAGCAATCCGAATCGCTAGCGGCGAGCAGTATAGCGTCGCATCTGCCTGTGAAGGTGCCATATCAGCAGCCTCAGGTGGCGTTTCCCGAATGGAACCTGGAGGTGGATCAGCCATCGATTGGTTCTACCACGAACTGAAAGTGCGGTACAGCTACCAGATCAAACTACGGGATACTGGAAGCTACGGATTTTTACTACCAAAGGAGAACATCGTCCCAACGGGCGAAGAGGCATATAATGCCTTGAAATATTTTGGAGACTTCTTGTTAGGCAACAAGGGGATCGAGAGCATTGCTCTGAAGTCGCCAGAAGAAAAGACTGCGGGGTACGACGATGTTGTCGGGGAATTTGTGGATAGGGACGGTAAACCGATAGAGGAAACAGACGAGTACCAACCCGAGTGGGATCTGAGACGGAGGAAATGAGGTTCATCATATCCACAGAGTGTGAGAACGGTTGTATATAGGATTCATCATGGGAGGAACCGAGTTTGGGTATAGAGAAAGCATCTCTTGTTTATAATGGGATTCGGCAATTAGGATAGCTGTCCTGGGATTTGCAGGGAGGCTTTATCGGTTTAGTGCTCATTGGGCCCTATGATAGTTAGTAGCGATAGCAAGATCATAGGAGTACAAATTTCCTTTTGAACAAGCACTATTTAGTGAGTCTCCATCCGTCAGAATCCACCATCCTGTGCCAAGCACCTCCCCTGTCACAAATATGAACCTCACTACAGTACGTATCCGAGGGAGATGGAGGAGGGGGCGGAGATGTGAGTCGAGCTGTGCGGAGGGGCGTTGAAGATGTTGGTGTGCCATTTGCTGTATAATTAGGGATTATCTCCTATCAAGGGACGCCGAACGGAACGATTCACCGCGAGATGTCCAAAACGACCAGCTTCTGGGGTGACCAGGAGATCTCGATGTTTGCAGGCCGACCACCTGCGTTGAGCCAACACCATCAATCCCGCGCACTGCCACTAGCGATTCGCTCTGGGCTGGAACACGAAGCAGATGATGTACCGTGCCATGCTACGATTTGTAGGATGATGGCACTGGCGGGGGCGATACGGGATGGCGTCTCGGGGATCGTTGGGGGGACTAGGCCATGGGCTCGAGAACGTATTGCGTGGGTACCGCCCTTATCAGACGGTGGATTTCTGGAGAAATTGATAATAGGGCAGTGCTCCTACACTCGAAGCTGCGGAAATCTACGACCCAGTCCCGATGGTGATGCGGGTCACCAAGGAGAGTCTCCTCCTGTACGCCTCCGAGACTATGTGGCGCCTTCTCTTTTGCCGCTTCCATCGCCTCCGCATCCAGTTCCACCTCGAGCGTGGACAGCAGAGTCAGCAGAAGCTGTTCGAGGTTGCGAGGGAGATGGTTGGTTTGATTGTCCTCCTGTGGCTGCAGAGAGATCGTTGGAGGGACAGGAGGTATGGTTATGACTGTGTGGTAAGTCTCTCCCTTAGTCCATCTGGGAATCGTGGAAGCGTGTGTTGATGAGAGCGCGTAGATGATGTGCTACGGCCATGGTCACCGCTTGGGGATCTCGATGGGCTTTGGGGAGGGGTCAACTCATGGAGCGGCCAATGTCGGAGGGCTTCTTCGTCAGAGTCTGACATTGATCACTCGGAACAACGTGTTGCTGACAACTTAATAAGTTCAACTCGCGGCCTCCAAGCAGCCAAAGCCAAAACCTTGCAAGGATTCTCGTGGCTCTTCCCTCACCTGCAAGGTGCTTGATGAGAAGGCATGATCGGACATCAACGGACCATCCGACGAGAAGCTAGGAAAGGGCCCATATCGAAAGCACCACATAAGAAGAACAACGGGATCATAACGTGGGGGTGAGAAGCAATGACGGATGGATCCGACGAGAAGACTCGCGGAAAGGCCGTGGCAAGAATAAGACGTGGAGTTGGAGGGCTGATTCGTCGGCTCCCGGCATCAGGTTGACCAAACCAACTCACGATGGGGAGAGACAGACGACGGCAACAGCAAGATGACGAAGGGGGGGATGGGGGGACGTCAGCAGAGGTCGTGATCCCTTGGAAAGCATGTTGGAATGTTGAGCCAGACGGCCCGGTCATTGAAAAGCAAATGGAGTTTCCAACAGCATACGGAGTAGCCTTAGTTGCTGCAAAGCGATACAGCAAGGGGACCGTATGCCGATAGTCTCGAGGCTCGACACGCCTTCTCAAGTTCTCAGCCGCCTTCTCAGCCTTGTGAGGTCGACGGGAGGAGATACGAAGTACCTTATCAGCGCTCTTATCTTACGTACGCTTATCCCACATGTCCAAAATCCGGAATAAGGGGGTAAGGGTGTAAAGTGCAAGGTTGCAAAGTATAAGGTTGTAAAGTGTAAGGTTGTAGAGGTGTAAAGAAGCATTCCGAGCAGACCCGGTTTTCTGTCCACCGTACGGAGGACCAGATTCGACGAGAATGCCCACACGTGACCATGACGTGTCGGCTGGTGACTGTGTTGTGCCGTACAGTACAGTACTGAGCAGTGAGCACGGAGCACGGAGTACTGTACGGACGTAGTGGCCACACAGTCACACCGATGTGACCGGGATGGCATCTGAGACTTCCGACGGGATTTTCTTCTCTCGTCCTGATTCCTGATTGCTGGTTGCTGATTCCTGAAGCAACTTCCGGCTTGCTCGCTTGCTCCTCTCACTCGCTTTCTCGCTTGCTCCTCTCACTCGCTTTCTCGCTTGCTCTCGCTTTGGTCAGACGCTGAGAATTTGTGAGGAACCCGCCTGGCGGGATCCCCGGACTCTTCCATGGAGTGCGCACTCGGTATTGCTTTGTATTGTCACGCTGACGCCGTGAGATGCTTTCCCTCACTCATTCCACGTCTTGCGTGTTGCTGTCCGAAAGGAAAATGAGGTGGATGGGCTTTTTGGGTTGGATCTTGGAAGCCGACAAATGCCGGGAGAGCTTCTGGAAGGGGAAATCGGAGCTGGAGCGCCCTCCCATTGGATGCGAGGGCGATGGATCGGGCGGACTCGGGTGATGCGCGGATGGGTCTGCTTCGTCTCAAATGCTCGATGTTGATGTTACATAGGACGTCCGTCCGGAGTATTGTAGGGACCTGATGTTACAGCATTCGCTAATGCGTCTGAAGTCTGGAGTCTGGACTCGGGAATCGGGATTTCGAATTTTCGAATTGCGCCGTCGCATTTGAGATTTGCTTGGTCGTAACCTTGGTTTTCCTTTGCTTCCTTTGCCACCTTTGTCTCCTTTGTCTCCTTTGTCTCCTTATCTCCCTGTCTCGCTTCTCCCTCGCTCCCTGGTCTCCCTCGTCTGTTCCCTTGTCCTTGTCTCCCTCCTCTCCCTTCGGACGGTTGGCAGTCAGACCACGCGCCGCCTCGGGGAATAACCTGCGCCGGGAAATGGAAGTGAGCTTGTGCTCTGATGCCTCACTCGGGTTCCCCACGCAAGCAAAAGCAACTGGAGCAAGGCCTTTCGTCGCATGTCTTCCATGGAGCACCCGCGCCACTGCAGCATCCCCGTTCCCTGCATCGAAGCCCGAAGCGTTGGTTCGCAAGTTGCAACTTCGCATCGTGGGTTCCAGTTGGATCAACCCGGATTCAAGTCGCTTGATTCAAGTCGCTTGAACTCGCTTGATTCAACCCGCTTGAAAGAGTCGATTCATCGGGCCTGACAGGTCGGGATCCTCGCTGCTCACTGCTCACTCGCCTCAAGCAGCTCCTTGTCCAAGCGGACCCTTTCGAAGTGTCTGCCTCGTTCTTCGTCAGGTTCCCCCGTCGCGCAATGAATGAAGCACGTATGAACCCTGTGAACTCTGATGGAACTCTCCGTGGGAACTGGACGGAGCGCAGCGTTGGTTGGGAGCAAGCCAGCCTCCCAGGAGACTCCGTCCTCCCACGGAAATCCCTCCAAGAAAGTGTCACCAAGTGCCACCAAGTGTCGTGGGAAACCACCTGGAGAGAAACCACTTGGAGAGAAACACAATTGGCCTGCCTCATTGGCCCCTTGAATTCCAGATCTCCATTTTGGGACTACTTCGTACTGTACTTCTACCCCTAGCCCCCCTTGGCCACCTCCAGGGGCTCCCGCCTTGGGACTTACGGAGGCACTGTACGTCCCTCCTCGGGTTCTCCTTGGAAGTTGGGTCTACCTTCTTGGACCACTCCCCCAATCCTGGATGAGTGGTTCTGGTTGAACAATGAGTCCTCTCAGGCTCTCATGGATTCATGGCTCATCCCCGTCGCGGCCCGCTGGTGCAGCACAGGAGAGGGGAGGTCTCCAGACTTCGATCTTCGACACTTCCACTCTTCGGACGAGGAAGGAAGACTCCGTCGAAGGCTCGACTCGCGACTCTCGAGTCTCGTCGCTCGCGAGTCTCCAGGCACATCGTTCTATCCGGGAACCCCACGGCCCACGAGCCGTACTCGTATTGAAACCCCAACGAAACGAGACATGGCGCCTTGTACGGAGTATTCCTGTTACAGTACAGCTGGGATGAAATGGTGACCGACACTGTCCGACAGTCACCGATTGCTCCTTTGCACCTCCCCCAATTAACCCCATATGGCGGCATACCGAGCACCTCCCCAGTTGCCCGTTTCTACAAAAGAATTCTCTCATGCTCACCTTATATCATGGACCGTCCGCTGCCCAGACACACCTCTCGACAGTTGTTCTCCTTTCCCACACACTCACCAATGGCTTCATATACATCCTACAGCACCACCGGCTCAGACATATCCACTCCCAGATCCGCGACTCCCAGATCCGCCTCCCCTTCCTCCATCACCAGTCGCTCCTCCGCTACCACCATCAGCAAGCGCATGTCCGTCTCTGGCAGAAGGATGTCTGGCTTTAATCCAATGGCGGCGGTTGATACCTCGGCAATCGAAGCGTCCATGAAGATGGCTTCTCTCGACTCGCTCCGAGGATACTCGGCAGATAACTATGGCACCATCACGCAGTACCGGACCACCGACTACGTCCCAAAATCCCACGCGGGAGGATATCAAGTGCTTCGGGAACCTGCGTGGAACAAAGGTGAGAACAAGCTCCTCGGCCATATCCTCCCATTCACTGACAGTGGCCCTAGGTACATCGTTTAGTCCTGATGATCGAGCTTCCAAAAACCTCACGGGACTCATACCTCATGTCCTAGAGAGCTTGGATACCCAAGTCATTCGAGCCATGCGAATGATCAACAGCAGATCCACCAACGTCGACAAATACCTCTACCTTTCCACCATCAAGGCCGCCAACACCGACCTTTTCTACCGCCTTTTAATCGATCATGTTGAGCAGCTCATGCCGCTCGTTTATACCCCAACCATTGGAGATGTCTGCTTGCAATACTCCACCCTTTACACCAGACCAGAAGCCCTCTATATCTCCATCAAGCAACGCAAGTCCATTGCTACGATCTTGAGGAATTGGCCATACCCAAATCCTTCCATCTGTGTGGTCACCGATGGATCGAGAATTTTGGGTCTTGGTGATCTGGGTGTCAATGGTGTTGGCATTTCAGTGAGTGAACTGGCATTAGGTTGATAGCACACTAACTGGAAATAGATTGGCAAGCTTGCTTTGTATACCGGGGCGGCGGGTATCCACCCGGAACAAACCCTCCCAATCGTTCTCGATTGCGGTACCGCCAACGAGACCAACCTCCGCGATCCTCTATACCTGGGCTTAAGGCAGAAGCGTGTTTCCGTCGAGGTCCAACAACAGTTCATGGATGAGTTCATGGCTGCCGTCAAGGAAGTATACCCAAATATGCTGGTCCAGTTCGAGGATTTCGAAACCGAGAAGGCTTTCAAGTATCTCGAGAGATACAAGATGGAGAAGTGCTTCAATGACGATATCCAGGGAACGGGTGCGGTCGTCTTGGCTGGGTAAGTCGATGGTCGGAACGAGGCTTGTTGCAATGCTAACAAGTATCAGATATATCGGTGCTGTCAATCTCTCCGGCGTACCAATGGAAGACCAGAAGCTTGTCTTCATGGGCGCCGGCTCCGCTGGTGTTGGTGTCGCCAAACAAGTGATGGAATACTACACTCGCCGCGGTCTATCGGAACAAGCCGCTCGGGATAAGTTCTACCTGGTTGACACCAAGGGTCTCGTGACCTTCGACCGAGGAGACAGACTCGCAGAACACAAGAAAATCTTCGCCAGAAAGGATAACAACGGCCACCAATTCTCTACGCTCGAGGAAGTCATCGAGTATGTGAAGCCAACAGCCTTGGTTGGTCTGACAGCAACCTTTGGTGTCTTCACCGAGTCAGTGGTCCGGGCCTTGAAGGCATCCGTGGACGCCTCTGGTCTCGGTCGCCGACCAGTTCTCTTCCCCCTGAGTAATCCTTTGACCAAGGCAGAATGTACCTTCGAGCAGGCTGTCACCTGGACCGAAGGGACTGTCATCTTCGCTTCCGGTTCCCCATTCTCACCCTTCACCATGAAGACCGGGGACAGTATCACAACATACTACCCCAACCAGGGGAACAATGTGTAAGTCCAATCTGACTCGATCAAATGGAACCTCCTTCTAATACGCAACAGCTACGTCTTCCCTGGTCTCGGTCTCGGTGCCATCCTCGCTAAAGCGAGCCGAGTCACCGATGCCATGGTCTACACGTCCGCCGCCGCTCTCTCGGGCTGCCTCAACAAAGAAGAGATCCAAATGGGACTCATCTACCCCAAGATCCAGCGCGTCCGTGATGCATCCGTCGTCGTCGCCCGCGAGGTCATGAAATCCGCACGTCGAGAAGGCGTCAGCACACTCCCCGAGGAAGTTTGGGTCGAGTGGGAAGAATGGGGAGACGTCGCTCTGGAGGCGTGGATCAAGAAGCAGGTCTATGATCCTCAGTGGTAGCTCTTTCGACCTCGGCTTTAATTTCTCTTTCTCCTCTCACACACTCGGCCTAGAACATTTTTCTCTGGGGAACCAATGGGGTAATTCACTTCCATGAAGGATGGAAATGGCGTTCACACGGCAGAGGGATACAACTGGGAGGATACCATCATTTGCCACACGACCTGCTTGCCTTTTAGAACTGTACAGTTTTTGTAAATATATCTAGCGCGGTGGTGGACGAGAATCTCTAGACATAGTTAGCGTGTAAATGCAAACCGTCATTTGGAGGTCGAAATCATATCTCAGCTACAGTACGAGCTGCACTTCGGCTTGATTTCTGGCTTGGCTGCCAATTCGATAAGTCCTCCAGGAATGTGAGAAAGTGGGTACGTAGGACTCTCCTACTCGTCAGCCTTCAGGACAATATCCTCCCAACCCAAGGTGGATCCCGAATATATGTGGCGGCCTTCAGAGGGGCGAAAGAACAAGCGCCAACCGGACCGACTTCAGGCGGCAGCTTTTGGATGCCTCTAGGTTCACCACTTTTGGAGAGCTCCATAAGCGGCGTCTTAGACTTACGTATGTTTCAGACCAGAGGCGACGAAGGCAAGAATCTCACTCACAAGTACCAAATTGGGCTTCGTCGCAGATAGATGATAGAACAACGGATGGAAGAAAGCGGGGTAGAGATATGTGACTGTCTAACAACAGCAGATTGCAGCGTGCCTAAAGGCAGCGGCATCTCGCTTTCTCGAGATGAACGGGAGATAGATGAAGGGGGGATGGGAGAGGAAAGCTTGTTTGCCACCTCATCAGCCACCTCTCTGCCTCTCCAATAGCTGCGTACCGATATATAAATGATTCCTCCTCATCCTCGTGGGCAGCGTAGGCGGCGGCGGACGAGGAGTGGAGACTGGAGTGGAGACTGGGCGTCTATCGCACGCGCCTTGTGGATCCGCACCTTGCCAAGCCGGGTTAACCGCGGTTGGGGTCCGCATCTGACCTCGGCCAAACAGGAGACGCGCTGCTCAAGGCAGCAACTTTTGGGACTCGTGGAGGATGGAAAGATTGATCAAACTCCTGGCCATGCGACATCTTTCTTTCTCGTTCTTGCATCTTCATTACTTGCATGTAACGAGGCCCCTTTCTGAAAAGATTCACTTTTCTTCTTGATTCTCTTGCTTGTTTGTTTCTATGTTTGTTTGATTGGTTAATTGTTTGCTTGTTTGATTGATTGATTGATTGATTGCTCGGGGACGATTTGTTGAGACTGGTGCCGAGAGAGATTCACTTCGCCATCATGGATTCACTCTTCAGTCTCCCCTTGCCCTTCCAGCGGCGCCTCACCAAGATGTACACCGATACGAAGAGCTCCTACGACTTTGTCAAGGAGCCCGTCCAAGCAGCAGAGGACCCGGAGCTGGTATCGCTGCACCGCAAGCTTCGCATCCAGAAGGACCGGCTGGTATCGTGGGGTTTGGAATGGTCGGATCCCTCGCAATCACCTGACATCGATGAATCCATCAACAAAGCGGGCCTGAGCGAGCTGGTGGGGAGCGTCATGTCGACCATCAAGGAGATTCTAGCTGAGGCGGAACCGCTGTGGCAGTCGTCGAAAAGCAGGACGATGGATGAGAAAGGGCCCGGGATGGAGAAGGCGCTGGATCGGAAGCAGAGTCTCATTACGTGGGACAAGTCGAGATTCCAGGATCTGGTGAGGGATCTGACCATGTCGATTGATACTCTGTATGATCTTTCGAGGACGAGGCAGTCGGCGAGGAAGGCTCATCCGGGGAAGACCTCGGATTCCAGTTTGACGAAGAGCCATGCTGTGGAAGAGAGGTTGTTTGAGTCGAACCGGATCCAGACGCCCAAGCAGATTGACCCCGCGGCTTTGATATGGCCACGGGATCTCAAGGGGATTCAGTTGGGGATGTTGCAGCCTGCCAAATCTCCTAGGCAAATCGTCTTCATGCGGAGGCCTTCTTCGCTTCCGGACTCGAGGAAACATGGGCAGCAACTTCCTTTGGTGCCGGTACTTTTGGAACATGCGTTATATGATCCCATATATTCCATCACTGGGATCCAGCCATCGTTGACGAGGTTCGAGAAGCTGTTTGCTGCCTTGTCTCAATCTTATATCTCCACCGGAAGGACTCTTTCCGGGTTACTTCACCTAATCGGTTATTTCGAGGAGCCCGAGAGTTCCAGGTTCTGTTTGTTGTTTGCGCTTCCTACTCATTTTGGACCAGTGGATATTGCAAGTCCTCGGTTGCCATCGATCTCTTTCTTATCGGACATCCTACTTGCTCGTTATGAACCAAGTCTCGAGATCAAGTACCGTTTGGCTCATAATGTCGCTACCGCGGTCTTTGACTTGCACTCCAAGGGTATCGTTCATGGAAACATCTGCCCTTCCAACATCCTATTCATCGAGCATCAATCCCAAGCGAAGAGCCGTATGGATGTTGGCCAAATCAACATGCGCCAATCCTTCCTGTCGTCATACGACCTCTTTTCCGACAATGTAACGGATGGCGATAGTAGTAACACTTCAGCCATGTTTCTTCACAGGCATTCATTGGACCCTCGGACTACTCGCTATACCAATCTTACGTCGGAAAGTAAGTCATTGGATCTCTACAGCTTGGCCATGCTTCTTTTGGAGATTGGACTTTGGACCCCGTTGCCCGACATTTTCTCAGCGATGAATACGGTTCCCGACAACCCAACCGGTGTCTTCAAGCAGTTGGCAACACGATGTGGGAGTTTGTATATGAAGACTGTTCAAGCATGTTGGCGTGCCCCTGAGGATGAGCTCTCGCAGAAAGCAAGGGCTGATGTTATGCATCAAAAGACCTTTTGGAAGGTTTCAAAAGCACTTCAGACTTGTTGTGCACTTGATGAGACCGCCGAGGAAGAAAACACCGAGTCGGATGATCATTCAACGCCAATTAAGTCTGGTTCCTCAACACCAATTCGAAGAGGATTGAGGGAGTCGAAGAGCCAAGCATTTGCAGCCGGGCCAACCACACCAAGTCGGCCAACTTGGTCAGAGAAGCCCTCGTTTACAAAGCAAACATCTGCACCAACATTTCCAGAGGTCATCAACTGGAATGAAAAGCCTACCACTAAGCCGGCTGGTATGTCCTGCCCCATCACTGATTCGTGTTCTATATTCTTACTATGTACAGCTCCGGTGCAAGTCCCTGCTCCACCCCAATCACTAGAAAAGCCCAAACCTAAACTTCGCACATACCCAGCAGTCAAGATCAACCAAGAGCATCTTAACTTCTGGCACACAGGCTTGATGCCACACATCAACCATGTACTTCGTGGGTTCTACAGGAAGTATCCGGAGTCAGTCGAGATCAGCTTGGAGAGTATTGGAGAATCACCGACTACGACCAAGCCTACTATCCTTGTCATCTGCACGAGTGTCCAGAAGGTTCGGAGTATACTGAAGAAGCATCTCGTTTACGATAAACAAACATATGGACTCAAGGTTTGCAGAGGCAAGGTTCTCCGATCACGAAGTAAGGGTGCTCGACGGTCGATGGCCAGGGAACTCAGTGGCGATAAGCCAGTCAACGCGGAACATCAGGACCGACCAGGGAACGGCGCTTCAATTGGCGCGTATGTAAACGACAAGCATCTACCACCTGTCTCACTCGGTGGTCTGATCATGATCAATGGCGAGCCATATGGAATGACTGTCCATCACATGTTGGACGACCCTGAGGAGGATGACGAGGACGAAATACCTGCAGAGCCAGTCCTCCGCTCCAGTGCTTACTATAGCGACATGCCCGAACTTACACACTCGGATTCTTCTGACTATAGTTCCGGAGACGAGTTTATGTTCCAGCTATCGGACTCTGAATCCGAGTTCGGTTCAGAAGCGGATTCTGAGTCTGAATTTGATGATGATGACGATTATATGGATGAGAGTGACAGAGACGAAGAACCAGGAGATATTGAAGGTATACCGGAAGGTTGTGGCGAAGGGTACATCATCACGCAACCAGCTATCGATGATGTTGATGCCGAATTTTATCCAGACCAAGAAACGAGGGACGAAGACCATTTGGATAGTTATACGCTTGGACAGGTTCATGCATCATCGGGCATTCGTCGACGGACTGAGGATGGAACCATTCATGAGATCGACTGGGCGCTCTTCGAGATCAATGAAGAGCGCCGCCCAGAGGGAAACAACATCGAAAATGGGGAGCGATTCTGCCGGCACAAGCAGGGCAAGTACCCACTATCCGTGGCGCCCAGTAAAGACCTAGCCAACCTCCCGGTCCACTGCATGGCTAGAACATCGGGCCTTCGAAATGGTCGTATCTTACCTGGAATGGCCATCGTCAAGATCTATGGCCGCGAGACACCATCCAGCAGCTATCAAGTCGCCGGTGGAATTGGTGTTCCAGGTGATTCGGGAGCCTGGGTCATCGACAATGAGCAGGGTCGAGCTTGTGGTCACGTCTTAGCATGGAGCCCAAGGAAGAGAGTCGCTTACATCTGTCCCATGGACATCCTCCTCCGCGATATCAAGCAGACTTTACACGCTGAGAGAATATCCATGCCGGGAGGCGAGGACCTCTTTGTCAGCGAAAAGCCAGAGACAAGACCGAAGGCTGTTCAACGAACTGCTTCCGAGGAATCCTCGCATCCTGAAATCGCGAGTTCGCATGAAGAAGAGTATCTCAATCGCCCGAGCGATTTTAAATTACAGCCTACGCCGGAACAAATCGATGCGTCTTTAATCCGTGATGATCACCGCACACAGCACCCGGAACGTAGTCCTAGCACTACAAGCACCAATAAGGAAAAAGAGAAGGAGAAAAGTGGTGAACTTCCTTTCACGATCCCGATCAGGCTGGTGAGCGGGAGTGGTGGGGACGCGAAGACTGCGCTGAGACATGATGTTAATTTCATCGGGAGTTCGAGGGCGAGTGGTCGAACGATCGAGGATGTGGGGGTGGGGACAGGTGTAGGTGTTGGGGTTGGGCGAGGGGAGAGGGTGGAGGGGAAGACGGCAATGGTGTGATGGTGTCGAGAGCTGGGATGCTTTGTTTGGAGAAGTAGAGTGGGGATGTAATTCTTATCTGGATGGAATCGTCGTTAGTCCAGCCGAGTTGGTGGTGGTGCCTGGAAAGGGAACAGGGGATAGTCCACTCACTTTTTTCTTGGGAGGGTTTTGGGTAATCCGTTGATTCATTTTGTCCCTATCATGTTTCTGGCTTGCGGGCAAGGAGGGATCAGGAGAAGGCTGGGTTGGCTAGGGTAGGATGGGATGCGAAGGCGTTGGTGTCGCCTGGATATATCCACACCAGTTTAGGAATTTTGGACTAGGTCTAGTATGGATACGATATTCAAGTAGTGAATCGAAACCATTCCGTTTGATTCCTCTTTGTTGGTTTGCAAGTACTTCCTCAACTATCCACCCGCCCACCCTGCTTGCCCCCGGTCGGACCCTAGATCTACTAAGTAGTATTGATTCCTGTCGCACATCGCCGCCCCTCTTCTCAGAATAAGTAAAGTAACAAGTAAGATCGTCGTCCTATTTTCCTCTTGGCAATTCCCTTGAACGGCATCTGACTTAATAAGACCCCCCCCCTTCCCTTCTCTTCTCCCATCACAACCCCCTCCCCCAAATAAAGCACCGCCCAAGAGCCCTCTCCCATCTTCCCGGGAACAGCAAACGATCGGACAAGAAGGCGTGTGTTTTCTTTTTTTTTTGTCTTTCCCTTCAACATCGCGTCGTCGCCACCACGCCTCCCTCGGTTCGATTTTCGCTTGCTATGTATCGCACACGTGACGCCACCTCTTTTCCCTTCCCTGGGCGCGGCCGGATCGTCCCGCGGGCAAGCGGGTGGTTGCAATCCGGGAAGACCGAACTCCTACAAACTACCACTCAGCATTTTTCGCTCTTGGTCCACTTTATTTTATACTTGATTAGTGTAGATAGATATATTCAACTCAAGAATAGAGCATGCAAGCACCTTGACTTGTCTAAGATTTCCTCTTCACTCTTAGAGCCTCTTTTCACTTCACTTTGTAATTAATCATAGGTAAAGGGGTAAAAAGATTACTAGCCTTGGTGGACTTATAGAAAATACGAGTACATTCAATTCAAAGGCTTTGGCTCCTGAGAGTTCTTTTGAGGTCACGGACACGTGCTGTGATACTTGTAAAGCCAAACACAACAAAGTCGCTCGCTTATCGCTTTGACAGATACATCCGAGGCCTTTCAATACCAACAACATACGTGATAAACTTCAGTTCATCCATCCTTGTGAAAATCAGACAACTCATCACGATCGGAAGAAGGTGAAGTGTAGTATAAACAGCGAATAAATGTGCATCTATTACAATCTTTACTAATTACACTTACATACCGCGTACATCCAGGCACACCCCGGTAGAGCTGAGTTGTTTCGCCACTTCGGGAACACCAAACTTCGAAGCCCCAAGCTTCCTCCAGCCTCTGGCTAAAAATCAAGAAATTGGCGGTTCAAAGGCCCGACCCGTCACAACAACAATATTTGATGAAGCAAGGAAAAGAAATAACAAACGCGTAAATCATGGCAGACAGGCGCCGCAGAAGCACTGAGGGCTTCTCGTCGTGGGAGAACGCGAAATGAGAGATACCCGTTCGATGAGCCTCAATCGTCGCAAACACAACAACAACAACAACAATACGCACCATCTCCTCAGCATCCTCTACCTCCACAACAACAGAGCCAATACGCACCTCCAACCGAGAACCGAAGTCAATATCCTCCTCAACAAAATCAATACCCGCTTCCCCCTACAATACCGTAATCGACACGCACTCGATCGCCTAAGGTCTATTCCCCCTCAAGCAGCAGCAGCAGCAGCAGTAGTTCCTCGTACCTAGACATATCGCGTTCATTCCCACCGAAGAAATCAGGATTCCGCACCTTCTCCACAGCACCCTCTGAGCGCCGGCGGTTGCGCAAGCGACGAAGCAGCCGGAGCATGAGACACAGCAACTCGTCAAAGGAGTCGGTCGGCGATTTAGCTTACGGAACCGGGTTCATCAAGAAGGAAAAGGTGAGAAGGGTGAGGTCTAGAAAGGGGAAGGAAATCGATCGCCAGGGCGATAAGGTATAATCAGAGAGAGGGGGAGAATGATGAGAGATATAATGAGAAAGATCGCATGGGAGGCTCTGGTGCTGAGAGAGGGCATGGAAGCGTGGCCGGCGCTCGAGCTGGACTTGGACTTGGACTTGGAACTGGTGCTGGCTCCCAACAGTCATGGAATCTATTGAGGCTTCAACTTCGAGCACCTCTCGTAGGCATACTACCTTCTACTAAGAATAGTTATACTTTAAAGGTTAAGGACCTAGAAGAGGACTAGATAGACTACTAGAAGAGTTACTATAAAAGAAAATCTAGGAATAGATAGGGAGAATACGAGAGTATATATAGAGGATTATCGAGTGTAGCAGTAGTAATAAGTATAAGAAGGGCTTAGGAAGGGAGAAGTAGTAGAGAAAAGCTAACCCCTTTGGGGTTAGGCCTCAAGTTACTTCTGAAAGATGTAAATAGCTTCAACTTATCGACACCCCTATTACTACCCCTGTATGGTGGCGTTTAGCTTGGCATTGCAAGACTTATGGCCGCGACCTACGTACTCTGTACTGTACGAAGTATTGTTCTCGAAATCGCAATCAATATCTACAACGTACATGGATAAATAAATGTCAAATGACGCCACACGATTCAGCCAATAGGAGACCAAATTGAGGTATCCTGACCAGGTGATTGGACAGATCACCCGAATTTTCGACAGTATTCGGACTCGCCTAGCATTTATTACGCCCTGTAGGTTGTAGTCGTGGGCTACACTTCAAGGCATATGCAGCCAAGAGCGGGGTTTGCCTTTTCGGGACGGCCTCGACAACCCAAGCCTGCTAAATCAGCTAATTCAGCTAATTCAGCTAAATATATATTTCAGCTGAAGCAGCTAAATCAGCTAAATCTCCTAAATCAAAGTGCCCGTCGTTCCTGTTCATCAACCGCAGAGCCTCAATTCTTCATCCCCTACTCGTACCTGACAGGATCAATAAAAATCCACGTACTAAATTGGTTTTCTTTATTGATTTTCTTGATATTTTGCTTGATTTTCTCCTCTCCACGATTCTTTCCCTCCTCCGTTTCCTGCCACTTCAGGTCACTCGTTTAATCCAGGGTCGCTCCCAGCCTGCAGCCCTCACCTTCACAACAACGCCTCGAACGTCAACCTCGCCAGGAGAATTGCATCTTCGTCGAAACAAATGCCCTTCCTTCGCCCTTCCTTTATGATTCCTCGCTCGCGCATCTGAGGCCAATGACTGCTCTTTTCGAATCACAAAATGCCTCTGATACCAAATCTTTTGCGACGCCGCGACCCCTCAGGCAGTGCCAGCCATAGCAGTATTCGACGGCATAGTTTTCTCTCGCCGGATGCTCTGATCCCAGAGGAAGCACCGGCACTCGATGGCAGGGCCAGCGAGCAGATTCCACGACGGCCCTGTCCAGCAGAATTCCTCACTCCGACATCGACATCGGAAAATCCTAGTCCACGTCGGGTGTCAGCTGAAAGCGGCGGGCGGCATCTGGAACGATGGATATCACCGGCGGTCCAGGATGAAAGCCAGAAACATCGACGTTTCTCTATGTTGAGATTCCGACATGCTTCGGATCCTCAATTATCCGCCAGGGCAAGGCTTCATGCGGCCGATTCAGCTCAGAACGAAGCACCCCCTCTTCCCCCTCGTAAGCATCCTCACATCAATTCAAGAGTTTGCTACTGACATTCAATTACTAGCTCCCGAGATCATAACTACGGCTCCAACGATGGACCTAAACGTTGCGAAGCCTGCGAAGAAGAAGTCGAGAGTGCGATTCCCAGGACGTACCAAATCAACGATGGATACACACCTGGAAGAACCGAGTAAATCCATCGCGAAACCTGAGAAGAATGAGAAAATCGAGAAGAAAGAACGCAGGAAAACGATGTCGGAAAGCGCGGCTTCTGGAAGTAAAGGCAGGGTCACATTTGATGAGCCCAATCGACCTTCGACGCAAACACACGGAAGCTCACCGCCCGCGTATGGCGATGATAGTAGTTCGGCTCTAGCACTTCCAATTACTCGTCTTTCGGAGTCCTCGAGATCAGACGGGAGTTCTGGCGAACATGGCGTATATGCGACAACTACTACCACAACCCATATCATTCACACCACCACAACGTTCTTCCGCCTGCCCCGACGAAAAAAGACCCCCGCACCTCTTTTCGATTTGTCCCACCTCCCCCAGAAGAACAGCAATCCAAAACAATCTCAATCTTTGTCTCGTGCTTCGGCAAGCTCAACTAGACTCCCAGGGACGGAATCATCTGCTGTAAGGGCGTTTCGTTCCCCATCTGCAGATGATGTAGGAATCCACCATCATTTTCCTTCCCCCCTTCCGTCACCCTCTCACGGCGCCCTAGCAAAATCAACTTCATCATTTGCCGGAACTGCCGTGCCATCCCTCTTTCGAAAGGGTTCTGCAGCTTCCTCTATTTCGTCACCGACTCGTGCGAGGCTTGGTCAAAGGGGTCGGTCGTCTACGTTGAGCTCCTTGCGAAATGCGCAAAGCGACGACAATTTACCAACCCCAACTCTCCCGCCATCGGGACGTACCTCTACTTCTACTGGTAGAAAGAGCTTTGGCGATTTGTTTGGTCTCTCCCATCGACTACGCCAGAACTCCGAGCCTCCATTCCCTCGCAATTCTGGTCCTGCAACCCCTGGTTCCAGTACATCGAAGAACAACTCGATACAGTTACCTCGCGAACCAGCCATCGTTCTGCCTGAACGGCACGATGATGATACCCCTGCTAAATATCTAGTACGTCTCGAGGAGGCCGTTAGTAGGGGAGTCGTCGCTAGTGTTTTGTCCAAGGGCACCGACCAGTTTTCCCAGGCCGTTTTGCGAAGCTATATGAGGGGATTTGGTTTCTTTGGCGATCCTATGGACATGGCAATTCGGAAATTGCTCATGGAAGTTGAGCTGCCGAAGGAGACGCAGCAGATCGATAGGTGCTTGCAAGGTTTCGCTAATAGATACCATGAGTGCAATCCTGGAATCTACGCCTCGCCTGATCAGGCATACTTTATTGCCTTCTCATTACTCATCCTTCACACTGATGTGTTCAACAAAAACAACAAACACAAGATGCAAAAGCCCGATTATTTAAAGAACACGTCTGGGGAGGGCATATTTGACGAAATCCTGGAATCCTTTTACGACAACATCTCATACACCCCTTTCATTCATGTTGAAGACGACCTTGACATAAACGGTGAACGAATCATTCAGCATAAGACCAAGAAAAAGTCCATCTTCCCACGAGCTAATGTAGACCCTACCAAACGACCATCCAAAGAACCTGTTGACCCATATACCCTCATTATCGACAGCAAACTTGATTCTCTGAGACCTAATCTCAAGGAGGTGATGCCTCTGGAGGAGCATTACAGTTATTTGGGCACGGCTACATCTTTGAACCTCCAGGATCTTCAGAAGACGTTCTTCAGAACTGGCGTTTTACAGATCGTTTCCGCTCGGTCACGGCCAGACGCTTTCATGAACGAGAAAACCGCTACGAATCCCGAGGAGGCTCATCCTGGCATTGTTGACATCAAAATCACAAAAGTCGGCTTGCTGTGGCGCAAAGACGCCAAAAAGAAGAAGACCAGATCTCCCTGGCAAGAATGGGGGGCGATTCTCACTGGGGCTCAGCTCTACTTTTTTCGCAACACCAATTGGATTAAGAATCTTATGCAACAGCAAGAGTCACACAACAAACAAGGCCACGATGGAACCCCTGTCATCTTCAAGCCTCCACTCGATTCGTTCAAGCCAGATGCTCTAATGTCCACCGACGATGCTGTAGCACTACGTGATTCTGATTACAAAAAACATAAGAACGCATTTTTGTTTGTTCGTCATGGGGGGTTTGAGGAGACTTTCCTTGCCGACAACGAAGAAGAGATGAATGATTGGCTCGCAAAGCTCAATTATGCAGCTGCATTCCGAACTTCCGGTGTCCGGATGAGAGGTGTCGTGGGAGGCAATTACGAAGGTCAACGGACGCGAGGCATACGGCGTTTAGATAGCCAGAATGGTTCTTCCAAGTCCATACAGACTCCCACCGGCGAAGTCACTATCGTCAGTGGAAAAATAGATACCAAGATGGCGCAAGACATTCTTGCGGCGCGTCGTGAGATCATGCTGCAGAAGATAGCTGAGGCAGATGAAAAGTTGTTGACGGCTCAAAAACAACTGGATGATCAGTTGAGAAATGCCCGTCATTTGCAGATTCTGGCTCCCATACACCCAAAGACCCGAGAGCAAGTCATTCTCGCCGCTGGGCGCATGGCCGCCCAATTGAAATGGGGGAGGATGGAAATCTGGCGGCTGAAATGTCATCGGGACATTTTATCGATGGACCTGGATGAAGAAAGGAATGTCGAGGGGATCTCACCAAGAGTCGAGACTACGGTAGATACTCCGACGTCCGCTGGATCCGCTCCTGCACGCCTTGCCTCCAAAACAAGTACTTTGGCTGCACCACGTACTCCTCGCTCGCCGACTTTACACTCTGTCAATAGACCTGCCACAGCAACGCCAAGCGCCCCTCATGTCGACGAAAAACTCGTACTTGATGACATCTTCCAGACTCTACCAGAAATCTCGAATGCGACTAGTTTTCACAAACAACAAGCTTCTTGGGAGCTTCCACCCATCAACTTTGACTCAAAGCAACCTCGTAAGGTATCTGTGTCGAGTGCTGTACCATCAAGTCCAAGCTTAGTTCCGACCCCTTCAAAAGCTAGCTTGAGACCTCCACACACTGCCGACTCGGGGCGTTCGCAGACCCCTAATGTGGATGCAGCTGAACAGGCAGTGTTAGAACAGGCGGGTCTTGTGGACACGGAGGAGAGCCCGCAGAGGAAGCGCTCCATCGGACCTGAAATCGAGGAGGGCAAAGAGCAAACTCCTGCTTTGGACAAGGACAAGGACAAGGACAAGTTAGACCGAGGCAAGATTCGAAGAAGTCTACACCGAACACTAAGGGACGCCCACGTGCCAACTCATCATCGCAGTCGAAAAGGCAAGGAATCGTCCTCGAGTGCTGGTATGTCAGAGGAAGGTAACAGAGACGACGTCCTATCTCGAGGCACAGGTAGCTTCGTTGTTCATGGAAAGAAGGCATCCGTCATCACATTTGGGTCTGAGCTTCAAAGCATGTCGCCAGAAGAACGATTGCGGCTGCGTAAACAACCGAATAGAGATCTCTCGGGTGTCGCTCCATCTTCCGCCATCGAAGAGGATTTCCATTCCATTCTAGCGGAGCCGATCATCTTCCATCAGCGCAGCGACTCTGCCGCAACAACAAGCACAGCCACTGCAAGAAGCTTCCGAGAACTTCACCAACGACTTCATCCACGACACGGTAGTTTGCCAGGTATCCTCACTTCGGACGGTGACGATAGCGAGGCAGCTGTTAGTGTTTCTGAAGGTCAACAGTCTCCACTTCCACCACTTGATGACGAGGACGAATACTTCAATCGCCCTATCAGCCAGCAGCAAGCCATGTTTTACACACCAGAAAGGTCGAGATCGCCAGTCCAAGAGGATGTCGTCGACTTAAGACATACAAGAAACCCCGATCACGGCAAGCCGATTAGTAATGACACGGGCAGCGATCGCTTGTGCACACCTCCCATACAAACTTTACTGAGTGCCTAGGGCACTACAATCACATCAACTGAGTTAAATTTTCCTTGTTTTATTTGCCACCTCCACGACACTCCTTATATAACACTTCATGTGGCGGTTCTTCGTTTTCGAAATCAACATTGCATTGCATTACTATCAAAAGCTCTTGGGATTACCTTCAAATCTGTGTATATTAGATCATAGCCAGCATTCAACGCTTGGCTTTTGCTTTCTTAGGCAAAGGGAACGGGCGTTTTGTGTTGTATAGGATGGACGATAGACCGTGGGCACGGGGTATCTTTGATCGAGCCCAAACATTGGCTCATTAGAGATGCATATAGGTTTGGGCTAGGCCGGAATGAGTTTCATGATTGGACTTTGCTGTGAGATGAGGTGTGATAGAAGTTGAGAAGCGAGGCATGTGGTGGTTAGGAATAAGTACCAAATATGACACTCATTTAAAACTTAAGCAGAGCAAATCCTTGTGATATGACGTCATCGAATAAAGTAGATCTTAGCTGCCCAGTCCTAATGCCTCTTCTAAGCAATACCCGAGAGCCCGAGAATTGATTTTGTACTCTCAGCTTGTGATAATCCGCCTGTCTGCTCATAGATTGGAACAATCTTCGCCTGGCCAGATGGTCAATTTCATTTACTAATCAAAGACTAGAAGGTTGAGAAGGAGGATAACTTCTGTTTCAATGTCCGCTCATGAGAGATTCTCCTTTCTTCAGGCGTGTACGAGTAGTAATTACCCCTGTAGAGCTGTTCAGCCGCACAAGCGAGGGCGGCGGGCGCTGACAAATGCAGATCTCGCTCGAGCACTTTCCATTGGACGGTATAACCTTGTCCAAGCCCTCCAAGCTTTGGAATGAACCATGAACGTGAGAAATGAATGTATATTATCAAAAAGCCTACTTGCTTGGTTCTCGTGACATCGATGAATGACACAAATTGTACTCCCACACAGGAAGCATGCTCTAGTTATATGTGTGGGTGGGCTTTGCGTGCGATTCATGAGGAGCCATGGACGGAAGTGATTCAAGTGGAAAGGGGAAATTCAATTTGGAGTTTATCCATCAGTCGGGAGGTCAGATCCAAGGTAAGAGGGATAAGAAGAGGATAAGACGGCATGCCATGCAGTATTCGATACTAAACACCGAACCGAAAGAAGGGCATAATAAAAGGGGGGCGGTGCGGTTGAATGTCCCATCTGGGTTTGGGGGGGTGGCAGGGGAGGGAGAGGTCGTTGGAAATGAGGGCGTGGACTTGAGAGCGAGTAGTACAGATGATATGAATGGTGAGATCCTGGGAGGCGGGAAGGATTTTGAGGATGCGACGCAGAGGTTGATGGAGGTTGTGGGGGGTTTGGGGGAGATGTATGAGGCCGGGTTGGGGGATAGGAAATGCTTTGGGGAGGGAAGAGGGGATGAGGGGGGTGGACGAGGGATGGGAGATGAGATGGGAGGTGCTGAGAGGGGAGAAGGGGGTATCAGGAAGTTGCTTCTTTCTGCTGAGCGTGTGGGCAACACAGGGAAGTCTTCGACTTCGAAATCTCGGACTAGTTGTGATGGTTGTCAGTAAGTGCAGTGCATCTTCTCTTTGTATCTCATAAGCTTTGCTGGTCACTTCTTCCGTTGTCTTGGACCTCTCTTTTAGGTTGCCCCGATAGATCTACAGAGCGCGCCACAGGTTTTCAGCTGGTGTTCTCTCTCTTAATGTTCCTTGAAGTTGAGATGTTCGCTAACCCTTAAACAGAACCCGCAAAGTCAAATGTGATAGAGTCAAGCCATCCTGCTCACAATGCGTCCAATATTATGGCGCATGCGAAGGATACACTCAATCCAGAGCCCCAAGCCGCAAAAGAATAAGAGCCCTCACACCACAACACTTCATGGCCGCCCCCAACATCGAAAAACCACGAACAGCCCTAACCTTTGAAGACGAAAGCTCGTCTCGCTACTTCCAAGTCTACATGTCCGAAGCAGCCACCGAACTCAACGGCCTCTTCTCCTCCTCCTTCTGGGACCGCGTCATCTTCCACGAAACCCACCGGCAGCCCTTCGTCCGTCAAGCCGCCGTAGCAATCGGCGCTCTCAACAAAGCCACGAAAGCAGACCACTGGGCCTCCCTCGCCTCCACCGAACCCGACGTCCTCCTCCTCCGCGGCCAAGCTCGCGAGCACCGACAATTCGCGCTCAAAGCCTGGGGCGACTCGCTGCAGAAGATGCGGTCGATGGCTTATAATACCGCGGATAACCTCCGGAAGATCCTGATAGCGAGTTTGTTGGTGTTTGCATTTGAGACGTTCTCGGGACAACCTGACGTGGCGTTCTCACACCACCTCATTGGCGATCGCCTGATCTGCGATTTTGCCCTTAAGAAGGGACCGGGGAATTCGGGAATTGATTCACCCGTGCCGCATGTCATTGAGGACGAACTCCTCTTGACGTATATCAAAGTTGACCTCAACATGATGACCTTCACCGACGTGCGCGGGCCCCCGATCCACGACCTCGGCAAGGTCGATGGCGATGCGCGAGGCACCATCGCGAACATGCGCGGGGAGTTCGAGAGTCTGGACGAGGCGAAGTTGTATTGGGAGTTGATCATGCGGCGCTGTTGTCACTATGCGTACTCCTCGTTCGTCGCAAGCAAGAGCGTCGAGCTGCAACGGGGGTTTGCGGTCGAGGTGCCGCGACGGGGAATCGAGATGACGAGCGGGAACAGCATCTACAGCTCCCCGTTCGCTGTCACCGAGGAGCTGAGGGAGGAGTGCGGGCGGTACGTGGAGGAGATTGATCGTTTCTCCCAGGCGTTTGCGCGCTTATACGCCAGCATCACCTCCCCTTCGTCGCACGCTCTCGACGCCGATGCGAAGCGCGCGCTCTGTCTTCGCATGTACGCCCTTAGCACTCGCATCATGGTCGCCGGCACCACCTTCACCAGCGAAATGGAGTACGATCACTTCCTGCCCGAGTTCCAAGAACTCCTACGCATCGGCACCTGCCTCACAGCGGGCTGCATGGGGCTCCGTGGCAACGAGCCTCGCTTCGCGCTCGACCTCGGGGTCGTGGGTCCCTTTTTCTTGACGCTATTGAGGTCTCGGGATCGCGAGGTGAGGAGGGGCGCGTTGGCGGTGCTGAGGAGAAATCCTAATCGCGAGGCCGCGTGGGATCGGGCTATGATGGCGGAGGTTGGGGCGTGGGTCATGGGGATCGAGGAGCGGGGGCTGGTGGAAGGGGAAAGGGTCGCGGAGGAAAGGAGGGTGAGGTTATGTAGGATGGTGGTTGATATGGACAGGAGGCGGGCGGTGGTGCAGTGTGTGAGGAGGAAGTGTGGAGATACGAGGGGCGGGTTGGAGTGGGAGGAGGCCGTTATTGATGTGGAGTAAAGATTTGAGACTTCAGGAAGAGTACGGATGGAGTGGGAGGAGGCCGTTATTGATGTGGAGTAAAGATTTGAGACTTCAGGAAGAGTATAGTTAGAGTAGGAGGAGGCCGTTATTAATATAAAGTTAAGATTTAAGACTTTAGGAAAAGTACGGTTAAAGTGGGAGGCCGTTATTGATGTGGAGTAAAGATTTGAGACTTCAGGAAGAGTATGCTTGGAAATAGAATGTAGAACGTGGACCAAACGAGGCGTGGAAGACGGGAATTTATGGTATTTATCAATCAGCCAAGGGGGGGGGGGGCTTAGGATCCCTTGCCCAGGTTTGTCTAGACGTTTGTTCTTCTAGTTCAATCACATTTTCGTGGTCTGCGTGACCTCGAGACAAGAGCCTGGAATCTTCACCCTATTCCCGTCCACTCTGCCTACGGATAGGAGAGTTGTTCGTTGTTGAAATGCCCCTCTAAGGATTGTGACAGGAGTTGAGAGAAGAGCACGGCACTTGTCGTCGGGAGTTATCCATATTTGTAGTAATTGTCGTTATCGCCTGCGCCTTGTTAAATGATTCGAAGCAAGCTGAGAAAAGAGCAAGGCATTGGCAAGTCCTCTCCTCGGATGATTATCTACTTCAAATCCATGCGTTTGTATCTTCCACCCATTGAAACGATATGAAAGGAAATGCCAGGGTCTCCCTGAGCTAGAACTTTTGAGTTTGTTCCAGATGATGTTTACAGACCTGTCGTCCTCTGAGAGTATTATGCATCGAAATGATTCTAATTTTTGTACAGGCGCCTGCATCATTCTTCTCCTTTTAATAAGTTAAAATCACACCCTTTTTTCCAAAAGAGGCAGTGATAGGCTGTAGCAGACCTTGCTATTCTCAACCTCGATTACTGTAGCGAAACAAGGTGTCTCAGACAACCGTTGGACTCCGGTTCTGGGAGTTCATTGTTTTAGATTCCCCTCAAAACATTTGCCGTCAACTTAAACGCTTACGTGCCCCTTTCTATTGTACCTAATACAAATATTTTACAAATCATTCGATGATACATTAGTATTTCAAGCAGGTTTGGTTCACACGCAAACTAGCTCCAAAGGGTCACAAAGTGTAATTCTTAGTTTTGTTCTCGATTCCATTCGTCGATAGAACAAAATCGGATGCAAATTCCAATGCTAAAGTGCACAACCCCCCTCCCTAAACACCATAATGCCCAGTCCATGCTCATAATTCACTCTATCTTACACCGTCCATGATCCTTGGCGCCTGTAAGATCTACTCTACATCTTCTGCTACTTGGATGAGTAGACTGCCAATTCCCTTTCCCTTCCCCCAAGTTCGGTGAGCCTCCCGAATCTGCTCGGTGGTGTTCATCTTGAAGATCTGCTTGATTGGTACCTCAATTTTTCCACTTCGGCTCAACTCAAACAATCTCTCGATGTCGGGAAGGAATGACTTGTCGTCACGTGTAATGTAGTAGAATCTTGTTGCTCGACCTTCCCAGAACTTCAGATAGTTTCGTGCATACAACTTGGCGACTTGAGGAATCATACTTCGGGGTGCTTCCCCAGTGAAGTTGGACATGTTGCCACCATAGCCGACGAGCATGGAGGAGGTAGGGTTGAGGATGCTGTAACTCTCATCCCAAGATTCATATCCAATTGGGTCGAAGACTGCATCAACACCGCCGATGCCCTTGACGGTCTTGATCCAGTCTTTGTTTCCGTAATCGAAGGGTGTCGCACCAGGAAGCGCTTCTCTCACGGCATCGTGGTTCTTAGGGGATGCAGTACCGTAAACCTCGGCACCCGAAAGTGCGGAGAGCTTTGCAATAGCAAATCCCACTGCGCCAGAAATTCCATGGACGAAGACTTTCTGGCCAGATTTCACGTGTGCGGTGTGCCATACCATTCCTGCAGCAGTTGCCCAGTCGAGGATGAGAGCTGTAGCGGCCTTGAGAGCGACACCTTCGGGGACCGGAATCAAGTACTTTTCGGGAAGGTTGGCAAGTTCAGCTTCACCTTCGTAGACTGAGAGGCAGCAGACTGTATCACCGATCTGGTACTTGCTGGATCCTTGTCCATTGGCAACGACATGGCCGACTACATTGTAGCCTGGGGTAAGGGGGGCGGCGTTTTGCATCGGGTATTGACCCTTGCGCATATTGATGTCGGAACCCGAGAATCCTGAGTAGAGGACTTGGACTTGGACTTCGTTCTTTGCCGGCTCGGGGATCACATCTGTGATGACTGAAACGTTGGACTCATCACCATAGGCGGAGATGAGAACCTTGCGAATTTCTGTGCCCGCGGGCATGTTGGAACCTGTTGATGTACGGGATTCTTTGCGTTCGGCCCAGCGTTGTTTGAGTTCTTCCTTACGTTCAGCGCTGCGTGCGTCCTTTCTGGTTTTGATTCCTTGGAAGGTTTCTTTTGGACAGGTCATCTTCATTGGGATCGAAGTGTGTAGGCGGGTTTTCTGAAAGAGTACTGGCGGGGTTGTGCGGTAGCTTAGTTGTTGTTGAGAGTGTAGTTGACTTCGACCGGTGTTGAAAAGTGCCTTTGAAGTTGTTGTTCTTGCTATTGTGAAGATGGAAGAAGATGCAAAAGAAGAGGGCATCCTCTTGTTATGTAGAAAGTTAGGCAGATTGAATCAAAGCTGGTTACTCCTTCCTACCTTATGACTGTAAATACCCTTGTCACTCGAGTTACGGACGTACCAGGGCGTGGATCTAAGCGAGCGTCGTGGCTTACGGACGGGAATCTGGAATACATAATTGACGAGCCAATCACAGTTGGCCCGATCCGGGGTGATGTACAACCTACGTAGTACAGACGGAATGAATGTAAAATTGATGTCATATCACCTGATTTGGGGAAGGTCTAGCAGTTGTAACTGCTACTATCCCCTCGCCTAAGTAAAGGCTATACAGTGGTGAAGGATTGTATAGCGAATCATTAGGGGTGGTTGCTTCTCGAAAGCGAATCATAGACACACTTAACAAATATTGAGGGGACTCAGGATCAGGACAAATATTGATGCCTAAGGCTGCATATTCGGGGATGTGACCCACCGATCTTTAGCGTGGTGGCTGAAAGAGGGTCCGAGTCGGGGTGATTCTGTTCACAGTTGAAGATGTTACTCCGTCCAGAGGCAGTGAAACGAAAATAAAAGCCGTACTCTTCCCCCCCTAAATAAATGTAACTGGCAAGGCTAGCACAGACAGAATATGATAGCAACTTGGCACGTGCAGCCCTGGAGCAGTTACATTTAATTAGGGGGGGAGAGTAACGACGGAAGGTTACCTGTAAAGCTGGGCTATGCAGGCATCATCAGTAACGATATACTACTAGAAATTCCGCGACTTATTAGCCTAGCGCAATTCGAGTAAAGACATGCCAGCCGTCCTCTTTCGACATTCTTCACATAATAGGTCTCAGTCGAAGAGAGAGAAAAGGGGGTTGAAGATGGTTGCATCTACAGTGCCCCCCCAAAGACCTAGGATGCCCCACATATGCCACAACAGCTATCTATCCCTGAAATGACGTTCTCACCCCGCCAACTCCCACTTCTCCCCCAAAACAAAACGAAGCTCCAACGACGTCAAAAATTAAATGCCACCCTCTACATTGGACACTAGTAAACACCAATCCGCCACACGCTCATCCTCGACCATCTCACTGCGAGACACTCTATTACTCGTCATCTTCCTTCTCGTCGCCTTCTTCCCGTCTCTGTTCCACCTCCTCTGGACCTTCCCACTCTCCTTCCTCCTGCCGTCATCCTACCTTCCAAAATCGCCCTCTTCTACCTCTCACAAATCAGGCACAATGTCGTGGTCGCAGACAACCTTCACCCTCCCCTCCAAGAGCCGAGGGTCCTACCTCATCACCGACACAATCGTCGACCAAGTCCCCGCCATCAAAGACTACAAAGTCGGACTTGTGAATCTGTTTATCCAACACACGAGTTGCGCCCTGAGCTTGAACGAGAATTGGGATGAGGATGTGCGGGCGGATATGAGTGATGCTCTAGATCGGATTGCGCCTGAGGATAGGAAGGGTAGGGGTGGAAATGGGTTGTACAGACATGATGCTGAGGGTCCGGATGATATGCCTGTGAGTGCCTGGATTGCTACCGTTAGTGAGAGGGTTCATGCGCTAACATCAAGCGTAACAGGCACACATCAAAAGCGCGCTGATTGGAGCAAGCGTTACTATTCCTATTTCAAACGGCAGGTTGGCGACTGGTACATGGCAGGGTATCTGGTATTTGGAATTCCGAGCTACAAAGCATTCGAGAAAGGTTGTGGCTACGATCCAAGGCGAGAAAGCCTGAGCACGCTTAGGAAGAACCATTAGGGTCTAGTTTTATGAGGCGTTTTGGACTGGGAAGAGTGATGGGTATGATACATAGATTAGGCAACGTGAGCACAAGATCAAGGATGAGCATTAACACTGGCAAATGCCCTCATGATCTGATCTTTTGCACTATAAGTTAGATGTTGATGCTATTCCGTATTGGAGAACAGCTGGTTCTATGATATATTCTCTTGACACTAAAGACCTACCATAACCGATCTACTTCTGGTATTGTCCTAACCTCGGTTCCTGAATGTGTCGTTTTATCCAGCGCAACCGGAACGCCTTTCGATCCCAGCCTTCAAGTGTCTATTCCTACGTATTCATCATGATACTCCGTTCTCGCCGTCCACCTTCATCTCCTCGTCACCTCCTGCTAGAACAATAGTCTTTGGTACGTATCCATCGACAGTATTTGGGCCTCCGCCTGGAGTGACGGCCACCACCTGTCCTTGCTCATCCACGAACTCGAAATTGTATCTTGACAACAAATGAGGGATCGCAGAGAGCTGAGGGCCATAGCGAGCGGTATTATCATACAGTTCGAAGAGGGGTACCGCGAGAAGTTTCATATTCTTGGGGACAGACAAGACCTCTGAACAAGACACCAGCATTAGTATCATCCTCAAAATTCTTGAACGAACTAGACTCACTCTGCCGTGGCAATTGAATAAAGTACAACTTCTTACACTCCTTCGGCCTCGTAACATGCGCAGGAATAAACGGGTACATAAACGTCTCGAAATTCGGCCTCCACCACTGCGCAAGCGTGTCACCAATCTCCCATTCCTCATTGACCCCCTCCCCACTGAACTGTGTGCCCACAGGAGCCAGTCTCTCATTCAACCTCTCCTTGAACCCTCCGGTCTCCTCGTCCTCCGGCTTCAAATAGTCGCCCGGCAGCTTGAAGAACGCGTTTGCGATCTGCAGCATGAGAATATGGGGGTGATTGTGCTCGTGGCAAACGAGGATTCCCTCGCAGGTTCGTCGCATGCCGTAGCTTACATAATGTTCTTCGAGACGTTTGAGGCGCGCGAGAACGGAGGGGTCTTCTTCTGGTTGTGTTTCTTTGGTGCCGAAGGTGTAGTTTGAGAGGGGGTAGAGGCGGATTGTTTTAGGTTGGTTGCCGTTGAAGGAGTTGGGGAGGGTAGGTGGGTAGGAGGTTTGTAGCGCGGTCGTGGTTATTGTCGACATCTTTGCGGTGGTGTGTAATGTATTAAGGAAGAATTTGAGGTTCAAGAGCATTCGCTTCAGCTCGAGTTCTGCCGCAGGAAAGGCGGTGAGCCACATCGGCTCCTCGACAAGACCAGGACCTTACTGTGTCCACTCTTTGACAAGCGGCCTTCTTGAACAGACAAAATCCTACCACATACCTCGAACCTGATATTTCTCTAACAGCCTATACTTTGCTTAGCGACTTCAACATTGTTGAACAGGAACACTTCTATTGTTTTCGGCAACTTTGGCTGAATACAAGACATGTAACTCATTACTTATTCTTAGTTGGAAAGGGTAAAATGTCGTCCTTCTCGTCAAACGAAGACAGCTTAGGTAAGTATGAAATTATTACTGTGATATGGTGGACCAGGTTGACAGGTTGTGCAAATAGAATTCGCCGACTTTCCGACTTTCGACTTCTGGCTTTTGGCTTTTAGTTAATGAGTATACCTACTACATAATAATTAGCTACGCGCATTTAGCTCATTTGTATCTAATTACTATGTGGTAGGCATACTCATTAACTAAAAGCCAAAAGCCAAAAGTCGAAAGTCGGAAAGTCGGCGAATTCTATTTACACAACCTGTCAACCTAGTTTATTAGCAAGTAGCTGTTCTTGTTTTGGTTTTGGTTTTAGTGCTCCTTTACTACCTCGAGTAGTCACTTGACAATAAATTGACAAAACATTCCCGCCACTCGTCGAGGAGTGGTGGGTTGAAACCAGGCGAACTGATTTTATTTCCCCAGAGGCGACTCTAACTAGTCTGATGGATTGATACCCCAGCTAACCCCCTACCTCTGATACAGTAGGCTTTGCATGGAATTATTCGAAAGCGATGATTTAAGCAACTCATCACAAGCACCAGGGTCTGACAAAAGTCGCGCACCAGCCGGAATTTAGCTGAAACCACTAAAAACACACCTAAAAACCACCTATTTGGCTATAATAAAGCTGAATTATAACAATAATCTATCTACCATAAATCTGACTTGACTGGGAGACCTCTGGAGTCTACTACTTGTCTATAACGCTCTGGTATCTCTCTAATTCGGGCCCTAATCTCCTCCAAAGTAATCTTATCCCACTCATCTTGTAAATCCGTCTTATACTCCTCTAAAGTATGTTATAATCTCTTCCTAACTCTCTACTTTAATATATTCCATATTCCTTCCATGGGATTTAAATTAGGAGACCGTGGGGGGTGCTTAAGGACAGAAATCCAATTCTTTTTAAGATATATTTGTGCTAACCCTCTATTTCTCTTACTATGGCTTAGATTACCATCTTCCTAAAATATCTATGGCTTAAGCTCTCCATTAGGCCTTGATCTGGCTTGGTAGGCTTCTTAGTGTAGCTCTCTTTATTATTATTGTAGAACTCTAACTTCTCGGCCTTCCCCTACTAATTAACCCATACTGTAATATGAAGTTTTACACCTTTGAGTTCTCCCCGTTATTGTATATTCTCTGGGTCTAAACGTGTCCCTTGCTCTTGGAGGATGTAGCCCTGGGCTTGGGTAGAAGGATTATAATGTGCCTTATCTGTAAAGAAGACAAACTACTAATAGTTGTGAACTATATGTTATAAATACGTAGCACTATAATAAATACGTTCACCTTAGTTTTTCTAGGAGATTTTCTTCTTAACATATGCCATCTTATAGCGCTACCCTCCTTTGGTATAGGCTTTAAGTCTCCTTTGTAATGTACGTGTTGAGACGGGGATCTTATGGTACTATAGTTAAGCCTTATATTACTGATCTCGAATAGGATTTTAGGATAGTAATACAAGCATCCTACAGGTCTCTACAGAAACCTTTGTAGGTCTACCTATGTTTTTTGATATCTTCCGAGTTCGATGATATACGGGGGAGTGTAATAACTCTCGTTAGTCAAGCTAGCGCCGGCCGTTTAGGTAGGTAAGGTGGAATTCTCGTTCAAGCGAACGGAGTGTACGCGTTAGAGATCTATGGTCCTATAGATCAAAGAATCGGACCCTCTTACGAGATGTACGTTCTCCGACATTATATCTATCAGATAGCGGCGTTTAGGCCCGATTAGATCGTGTTTTGATAGCCATAATTGTGTTAGAAGTTGGTTGTTTACTTAACAAAATGAAGATTTGTTTACGTTCGGCTAATCTACGGCTGGTGCGCGACTTTTGTCAGACCCTGGTGAAGGACTGACTACTAACCAACTACACCATAGTGGTAGTGGAATTCGCGCTCCTTTGTGATTGGCGAAGGTGATAGGTTTATTTTATTATATAAAGCTCTAGTGACGCGCTAGCTAGGACGAATATCCGGCCGATAAATATCCGGGCATAGAAGGTAGAGAGGACTTTACGTAACCTTGTTTACTTAGTTAGGTTGTGTAAATAGAATTCGCCGACTTTCCGACTTTTGGCTTTTAGTTAATTAGTATACCCACTACATAGTAATTAGCTACGCGCATTTAGCTCATTTATATCTAATTACTATGTGGTAGGCATATAAATTAACTGAAAGCTAAAAGCCAAAAGTCGAAAGTCGGAAAGTCGGCGAATTCTATTTACACAACCTGTCAACCTGGTCCACCATACTGTGAGCATCTAATTATCTAATGTACATAGCTAGAAGTCCTATGCTCCTTCGTGCTTCAATCGGTTTCCCAGGTGAATCACTTCTTCAATACCTCGAAGCCAGGTGTTGGAAACACATCCCAGTTATTCGCATTCTCAGGCGTCCCAAAAGGAACCAAAGCCGCAAAACGCATCTTGTACTTCCCAGGCGCAATCTGAGTTCCATTCGCAAGCTTTCCGAGCCACCAAAGACTTGTTCCAGAATAACCATCGAAATCTCTTGGCAAGTCTATGAGAGGAAGCGCAAACACATCGTTGGCATCACGGATGCTAGGATCAAACGCTGGGAATTTGCTAGCTAGGGACCAACTCGTAGCGGAGCCGATATACCCAGCTTTTCCGACGACGGGAGGATATTTCCAATCGCGCTCCACCCAGCTGGAGTCGAAGATGTCCCATCGAAGCTCGGTAGTGGCGAAATTGAGACGCGTGTACAGGTCGGGGAAGTCTTGCTTGTCCGTTGCAAGGTCAAAAGTGAAATTGCTTTTCGTGTCAATGGGAATTCGCGCATCCGTTGAAGTGATTGTTGGGTAATTATTGGTGTATTGGAACATCTTGCCCAAGTCTTTATGGAGGTCAGCGGCGAGTCCCATGTAAGGAACGCCTACGGTCTCGTTGTTGCTGCCCTTGATGAGGACCTTACCACTATAGACAGGGAGTTTCGTGGCGTGTAGACCTGTAGGATAATTGAAGTTGAACTGAGCAGTTTTGGTCTGCCCTGGAGCGACTGTGAAAGATCCTCCCGGAAACGAGATACTCGGGACCATCGTTAGTGGGTTGAAGATCACATCTTCTAGCAAGCCCATTCTTGGCGCACCAAAGACATTCAGATCAGTGAGAAAGGTCTCCATGCCACCGGAAGCCAATGACTCGAAAGTGTAGGTCACTGTTTGCGTGCCTTGATTGGTAATATCTACCTTGTGGTAGCGGCTGAAATGGTGAGTGTCATTGAGTGCGAACTTCGAAAAGGAGAGGCCGGTGTTGTAGTTGAGAATTTTCTCCGCATTGATAAGCCCTGTTCCCAATTGCGCCACGGAGGCATAGAAATCATAGGGGTTGTTTCGTTGCTGTCCATCGTCCCATTTGACAGATTCGCCAGAAGAGATGATTCTCATCGCAAGATCTTTAGCGAATTCATTTCCATTCGTCTTTCGACCACCGTGCTTGCCAATGTATAGAGCCGCAACGCCAGCTACGTATGGACAGGCCATAGAAGTACCACTAAGAACAGCCCATCCACCGTTGAGATAGGTTGAGAATATCTGTCCGCCAGGTGCAGCGACGTCTGGCTTGATGAACAAGTCGTTCGTGGGACCAATGGATGTGAAGTAGCTTGCTAATCCGCCATCAAGACCATTCTCCACCCCAATGAGTCTTTCAATGGGATCCACGGTGAAATCAGCTGTGACATTTCCTCCAGCTCGAACGGTACCAATAATACCTGCTCCAGCGTCTGCAGTAAGCATCGCAAGAAGAGGGGTTGCAAGAGTAGAACCTGGAATCACCAGGGGGCTCTCGTTGTTGTAGACTAAGAGGTGGGTGGCACCAAAAGCAGCGACGTTCGCTTGCTTGACAGAGAAGTTGCAACCTCCCCGTCGTACTAAAACGACAGTATTCGACAGACTAGGTGTGCCAGCTGGAAGTTGGTTACAAGCATCAGATAAGACCGTTGTGCTGAGCGTGAGGGGGACAATAGGCCACCCTTTGATAGTTGTAGCATTGGACCAGTCTACAGTTGATCTGTATGCAATATAAGTCTCGTTAGACTGTCCATCCAGATTGAATGTGACTTTGAAGGATGGTGACATGACTATATCCGCTTCGACGGAAGCAATAGCAAGAACATGTTCACCTGACGAACCACTGCTGGCCGCAAAGGGACCAATAGACCCGTCGTTTCCTGCTGAGATAGTGACAACGACACCTTGGTCAACTAGACGAGATGCAACAACAGCCCATGCATTATCTGACCATCCACTTGATCCACCAATTGAGGAGGTGATAATGTCGGCCTATCATAAATTAGCAGCCACACGATAGCAACTAAATGGTTGAAAGGGAACCTTACACCGGCGTTGTAAGCCATTATGAAAGCGTCAATCAAGGTTGCCTCATCAGTTCCGACAGATTGGGTGAAGACTTTGTACATCAACAGGGTTGCTTCTGGGGCAACGCCGGTAAACCTAAATGTTCTGTCAGTTGAGAACATCTAAAACTTTGAAGCTGAAACAAAACTCCGTACAATTATTCGCCAAAAGCGTCTAGATAATTTCCCCATTTTTAAGACCAAAGTATGGAAGATATCTTAGTGGAATGAGAATAGTAGACACCTCTTCCGAAGCATCAAGAAAATGGCAAACGCCATAGCCATGTCAAGAGAAATTCATCGGGCCTGTAGAACGGATGATAACCTTCACTTACATTTCGCTCTGACCAGCAATAATACCAGACACATGAGTGCCGTGACCCTCTTGGTCCATAGGATCGGCATCTGGCTGCTTAACTTCTCCAATGTTTGGCCAGACTAATAGAGAACACTTAGATCAGTATTTCGGGATGGGTAAACGCCACTGAAGGGAGAGGGAAAATCTTACACCCATCACCAACAAGATCATAGCCACCGGCGACCTTAAATCCTGGTCCAAAGCCTCCACCAAGCTACAAAGGTTAGTAAAATAGAGTATAAGCCGGGAGAGCAAGGAACTAACAGCAGGATGATTGTAATCAATTCCAGTATCAACAACGGCAACCACAACGCCTTTGCCAAGGATCCCAGCTTCATGAAGCTTATCGACTCCTGTCATGGCATGGGTGGAGTAGTTCTGACCCGTGGCAGTCTCGCTGAACGATTTTTGTGCAATAGGTGGGGCAAGCTGGATTCTCTTGGTCGTCCATGCCTTCAAGACAGGATCCTGCGCTTGCAACGAGTCGACATTTTCGTCAGGCGCTTCAATTGCTGCTCCTTTAAAGACATCGCTGTCGAAGACCTTGAGTACCTTGTTGCCAGCTGGTGCACCTATCGCGTTGGCTGCGGCTTGGGCATCAGTACCCTATCATGAGCAATGTCAGTACCGATACAGCCGAGATTTTATGTGCTCCAAGCATGATAGTAGAAGAAAAGAGGATTACTACGGCTGCGAACTCGACGATGAATTTCTTTGGCTCAACTGCCGTCTTTTTGTCGGTGTCTGTCGGTGCAGAATCATCGGAGGGCCCGTCCCGTCGCCAAATTGGCTGCCCCCCCTGAATCGCCGCACCACTTCCAACGAGTCCCAGAACCAAGAGTGTGGAGAAGCGCATCTCGGATAATTGATGTCGATGTATCTATGGGATCTTCCGGACTTTCCCTAAGACCACTCAAGTGAAATTGAGTTCCAAAAGTATTCTGAGAAACTTCAAATTCTGTGCTTCGAGCGACATTTTTATACTCGCAGGTACGCTGCAGGTACAGCATGAAGGAGGTAACCTTGTCGAGAAAAAACCTGGTAATGAGATTGTCTCTGCAATCTTCAAAGTCTTGTCGCATACCTATCTTAGAAATTTTTATTCTGTCGAAGACAAATTGAAGACCGAGTAGGTGGGTCATTCTCTCCCATCTCTCGCTCTCATGCAGTTCCAAGGGATGGCAGCTGCTGCAATGGTTCATAGCTGAACGCCAGATCAATAGATATAAAAAAGTGCTCCGAATTTGGTCACTTGCCGTTTTCGACCCCTCTTCTTTCCGTACTCTCGTGCTACTTTTAATTCTGAAAGGAGACTGAAGTACCGTTTATGTCGTGCTTAATTTGGCGGCCCCTGAGTTCCCGCTTGTTCGCTTGATCGGCCAATAAACTGACAGGAATCTGTTACACCTTCCGTTTTTGGCCTTCATAGGAAATAACACAAACACTAGTTCAGGTATTCATAATTAATGTATCGTTTCCACAGTTCTCGTTCGGGATCCCTTCATCTCGTGGAAAAGGCACAAGTTGCCAGACAATGTATATGCTGGCAACGGGACTGGTGAACAGTATACTAGAACTTAAACTATATATACCCGTAGTATTCGGGGATGTATAGCGTGGTGTTGTTCCCATGTTCTGTGATTGAAGGCTGCTATATATTTAATTTTATATTTTAGATATTCATATCTCACTTCATGCTAGAAATAGTCACTCTATAGTATAGTAGAAGTCTACACTATATAACGTAAAACTAGTAGTACCACAGTCAAGGGTAGAAAGACACGAGCGATAAAGTAATCTAAAGAAAATAGCCTCATCTGGCTGGTGTTAGATATCAAGAGCTCGTTCCTGGGCCTGCTTGTGGATGGTCAGGTAAAGACCCAGCAAACCCTGGGCATCTAGGGGTCGGATATAGTAGCTTGCTTCGCGTCGCATAATACATATCGAGTTGATTTCATACCCTTCGGAAAGATTATACTCGGCGCTTCAAAGATGATTATCAAGTTCTCTTTGTACAATTTACCAGTCGACTCATGACAGCATACAATTTAAGCTAGGTGCGGTAAAGTCCTACTTGGAATCTTCAATAAAATCATCGTAGGTCGAGAGTCGCAGGAGTAGCTCCGTTGTTGCTTTAGCATTCTAGGTAGACATTGATAGAAACCGTGTTTGCGTTCATGTCAAGATCACATTCACTTTTAACGACCTCAGGAACATCGGGTGATTGGATCGTCGTATCTCTCCACTAGAGAGCATTTGGAATGAAAGTCATCATTGCCCCACCAATTGTTCCAGCGGTACCAATACCAGTTGCAATTGAAAAAAACAAGACATAGTTGTCCGCTGTAGCACATAGGTTCGCTTTCTATCTGCTCTTCTTGACCTTTCCAACTCTCTTCTCCGCTCACAAGGTGGAAACAATCTTACTATTCCAGGCAACGTAGATATTTACACCCCCTCCCAGAACTCGGCTATTGCCCAGTTTGATGCAAGCATACCCATGGCAAAGACCTATCACCATAGATTTTCTAGCCATCTCGTTGACTAGGAATGTTTCCTTTGACATCTTCGACAGACAATGGTAGTATAGTGTAAGACTATTGAACATCTCTGAATCTCAACTATGAAATTTGTAACCAAAAATATCATTGTGCATCCATTCGTGGATAATAACGTACTCATAGGAAATGAGTGTTCCAATATCAAATGGATGTTTCTAGTTGCCACTAGTTATTTCATTGATATGTCTTGCCCTTCCATTTTGGAAGAAGCGTGGACAGAACACTAGAGCCTAGCCTAGTAGAATCTATCAGGAACTTATGGCAGATAAAGAATCATCTCTAGGGAGCTCACCATTAGGATTAGCTGCAGAATCTGCAGTATAGGCTGATCTATTTGTTCTACTTTAGAAATGTCATTATCGAATGATACAATTATAACCACAAAACTTACAGGAAGACCAAGTGGCGGGCAAGCAACATCTGCCATAATACCAGACACGAAGGCACTGATTTGAACAGGCAAGTTGTATCTTAGCATCACTGTAGTCTAAAATATTTTCCGTATAGGAATAGCCTCGGGGAACTTCTGAATAATACGCTAGTGGATAGCGTAAATAGTTCCCATATTGCTGTTAAATCTGAGTTATATATAACGTAGGACTTTGTCCCGTAGAAGGCCTTATACGATACACTAAAACCCCCATCCTTAAACCTTTCGACTATGACTATGTCGAGATGCCTAATTCCCGCTTTAATAAACATTTATTCTAGCTCGGCATAGGCGATAGAGGCAAGCTCGGAAGAAAATACTAAACCAGAATGCCTATCGATTTTGACAATGTACCGGTCTAGCGGGGCTAAATCCATCCTCAAATATAACATATGGGTAGTAATGAAATTGATCTTAGTGGTTGTCTCTTCAATAACCGAATACATCTTTATTGTCCCGCGGTAGGTCTAATAGCACCTCTATTGATATGTGCCATCAAGCATTTTGTTGCCTCAACATTCAAGCCAGATAGCATGCTAGCGCATGAATCCTGGGGGTGAAACCGTCCCCGTGCTGGGTAGAGTGGAAACGCCTAGACGTGAGAATGCGCACTTGTGGATTGGAAAAGGTAGCCTTAGATGGTTGAATCGAAGTGTAACGTAGAAGAAGAAGAGGTGGAAAAGGAGGTGCTTTCAACAGACGCATCGAAGGGTATTGCGTCGTCACGACACCTGGAAAGATGTGTGTGTTCAGAAAGGTCTGTACGTTTTTCGTCGTAGTGTGGTTCTAAGCTAGAAGCTAAGAATGTAATTCTGTTAAATTGTGTGTTAGCCAATAAAATTTGGACCAATTAGAAGGAGGAGCCTCGGATGTTGCTTTCGTGCAAGATTTTGTCGACTTCGTTGAACATGATAAACTCGGACGAGTCTTTGGCCTGGGACTTCTCACTCTCCATTTGCCATAATGACCGTCATCCCTGCCAGGAGCCTATCAACCTCCTCATTCGTGTCCAAATATACAATCATCAAGCGATACCCCTTGTCAATTCACACATTCCCAAGCCACCGCATCTTGTGAACGGCGATCTTAGTGGGAGCCTCATATACGTGATAATCATTCATGTAGCCTCTGGCTCTAAAACTATGTGATGGAATTTAAATAAGCTTTCCCGTATTTTCTAAATGAAAACGTCGGTTATATTTTACACTGTCTACCATGTAACAATCTAGTCTTAAAGATACTTGAGGGGGCATCCTGTGTTAATCGCATGATATCTCAGCTTGACTTGATCGCCCGAGGGATGGGGCCTTTTCACACGAGTTTACGACATTCCCACGTCCTTTACGGCTGAAAAGGTTAAGCTTGTACTAGAGGACAATAACCTTGCCCCTTCCTTTATACGACTATTCTGGCATCGGCCCATGCCCCGACAGACTCGAGTACCTGAGGCTACCCGAGGAGGACGAAAGGACACAAGGTTGAGGGGGGTAGAAGAGGAAAGGGACGACGAAGGTATAAACCAGACAGCTGTGCCTTTCACTATTAGGTCGCGTAAGCGCCTTAATAGGGGTTTTTGTATGTTTTCCTACAGAATAGTACACATTATAGACCGGGTCACGGTTGTTGCTAGGGTGCAGAAAGAGGGGGGAATCACTCCCTTAAGTATTAGCTCAAATAAGTGTATGTTAGGCTCTATACCGTTAGTGGGGTTGTCTATTCTAGGGTAAAGGACGCCTCCACCTGAGGAAATGGGGGTCTCTAGCTAGGGGTAAGGAGTTACTATATGCGTTATATAGTCCGATAGACTCAGACAGCACAATAAATCCAAGAATTAATCAATCAATCAATCAATCAGCTTGATTTGATTACTGGGGCTTTCTATGGGCACTGGCGTGCTAAGTGGCAGATTTACTTACAGTTGAAGAGATGCTTCGCGTGAAAATTAGTCGTATTCTAAGCTCTTGTCTTACGAGTACCGCAAGCTTTACACCTAGCTAAATCTAAACTTTCGGGTTTCTCATTCTGTCGAAAGCTTGAGCAACCTCCCAATTTTGCATACGTGAGTAGCGATTTAATAGTATGGCTATGGTATATTGTTAGCCACTATAACGTAATAGTGGTTATATGAGTCACTTATTTCCTTAGTAATTATTACAAATTATCGGTAAGGTGGCAAAGAAGATTC
>MU251613.1:0-53741 GCA_019669835.1 Amylocarpus encephaloides
TAGAGAGGTTATATATATACTAGTAGCTCGCTTATTCTTCTAGCTAGGAATAGTAACTAATATTCGTACGTTTATATAGAATTACGACAGTTATAGGAGGAATAAGATATAGAGGTCTCGTCGACAGAGATTCTTAAAGCTACTATCTATACTAGATCGAATATAGTCTGAAATATCTATAAACTTTATTACGGATTTACTAGTCTCTAAAGGCTACTAAAATATAATTATAGTTATAGATCGGTTAAGTAAAGGGGTAATAGTAGATAGTCTAGAAGATATTAAAGCTAAAATAGTAGCTAAATAGTTTCTATAACGATATCTACTCTACTACTTTCTACCTTTAGTAATTGTCTCTAATAGAGGTATATAGTTTATAAGCGCTCTATAAAAGAGGGTATATAAGCTACTATAAATTAAGTGTAGGTTGTCTACTACCTTCTCGCTAGAGACTAATAGTACTACTAAATAAATAAACGAAGTAGTTAAAATAGTCTTACGCTAGTTTATAGACTAGGCCTAAGAGGACTAGCTTAAATAGTTACCGCTAGCTATATCTAGAATATATAAATAGGACTTAATATCTATAGGTATAAGCCTATTCTTTCTATCTCACGAATAGTATTAGAGCCTACTTAAAGACATCGAATTATTAGAGGTAGATAATAGAGACTCCTTAATCGCTAAAGCTAACCGAATTATATAGAAACTAAAAGAGATAAGAGAGTGAGCGTAATCGGTAATAGCGGCGGCCTAAGAAGCCTAGGAGTAGGCGACTAATCGGAAGCGCGACTAGGTACCTAACTACTAGGTAGGAGATAAGGTATAGCTTAGTCTAGAGAATATTAAAATAGATAGGCCCTATAAGAAGCTAGATACTAGGTATACGAAGTTTATAGTTATAGAGGTCGTTAGATCTTATAGCTACTACCTAAATATACTACTAGGTATATATAATATATTTTATACTAGACTTCTACGACCTATATACGCGATACTACTACTAGGATAGGTTATCGAAGAAAGCTAGCCTTCTATAATACTCGTCGATAATATAGAAGAGTACGAGGTAAAGCGTATACTTAAGTAGAAGAAAGCTTCTAGAAGAGGTAATCGATAGAAGTACCTAGTTAAGTAGATCGGTTATAGACATTTAACTTAGGAGCTAGAATCGGTAATAAAGGGTACTACCGCCCTAGTTAAATAGAAGGAGTATACGACTAGGCGAAAGCGAAGGGAAGAAGGAGGGTAATATAAGAGTTAGAACTCTAGGGTGTACTCGGGCTAAAAGCTCTCGCTAAGTATAGACTCTCGCTAAGTACTAGCTACGAGTAGAATTCGATTTAGTTTAACGCTACTCTATTCTATTACTTCTAGAAGGTTCTAGTTATCTCTTCTTATATATATAAGACTCTATAGGAGCTACGCTTATACGAGCTCTCTACGTACTTCTTAATTAAATTTTAGAAACTATTCCTTTTAAGTTATTTAAGGTCTAGTCTCTCATAGTAGCCTATAGCTTCTTTATATAGCGCCTAGCCCGCTTTAGGCGGCTATTACTAAGCCTTAGAGCTATGTTATCTATTTTAGTAATTAGCTATAATAGAATACTTCTATTAAAATACTAGATAATTCTACTATAATTATTAATATAGATATATACTCTAAGTAAACTAGCTTAAGTAATTCTTAAAGTTTATTATATTTAGATATTAGCGAGACTCTTCTAGAGAGAGTATAAGAACTAGCTATAGATACTTTAAATAATAATAGAGAAGAGTATACGTTTATAAGACGTAGTAATCGAGTAAGAAAAGCCTCTATATAATAGAAGCTACTAATTAAATTATCTTAAAGATATTATTAAGTAAACTTAGTAGAGGTAAAAGAATCTCTCTTAATCTTAACTATAACCTTAATACTAATACTAATACTAAAGAATTAGAATCTACTAATTCTAAAACTAGCTATTCTAAAGACCTATAGTAAAGCTATTAATAATAAGTAATATAGTTAAGAGTAGAAAATAGTAATTAATAATAAGATTTTATCTCTTATAGCTAATAGAACATAAACACTTATAAAGTATCTTAGAAAAGAAGTTATAAATATATTTAATTTAAAATAGATATTTAATATTAAATATATATCTAATAGTTAGATTAATAAGTTTAAAGTATAACTTATTAGTAGGGGTTTTAGCTAAATACATAGTAAAGACTATAGTAAAACCTACTTACCTACTATACGTAAAGAGTTAGTTAGGATCCTACTAGTACTAGTTACTTAGCTTAACCTAGAACTATACTAAAACTCTTCAACAAATGAACCGATTGACCTATGTGCTCTGCATCTATCAAACCATCAATATTAACCTACGCAACAACAGTTAAGTACACTAGAATTTAGCACGTGACATACAATCGCGTGATCCCGCCACAATAATTTTAACTATAGTTATAAAAGATATTTGAAGAAATATAGTGTATAAGAGCAATTATTAAAATAATCATTGGGTTGGTTAATATTATAGTCCAATTCGTACAAAGGGTTTAAATACAACGTCTAATTGACGAAAAAACTCGTCTTGTTGGTTCGGTTACTACGCCATACATGGCACAACGCGGTACCTATAATGAGTTTACGATGACGGTGGCCAATGGTTTGCCGCTGGCGAGCCAAGTATCAGGCAATTTGTTTTGGAGGAAATGAAGGGGTGTTGTCACGTGGTAAATCCGGGACTTCTTCGGAAAACATCGGAGCTTGGTTTGTTACCGCCGACATCAAGAGCCTTCCTACTACGAAGTACCTCTGTACATTCCTTGATTTTCAATAAATTCTCGTATTCTAGAGGCTTCCCCTTTGTCTAGATCTCGACTCCCTAAGATGGCATCTACAACATCAAGCCAGTACGTGATTCCTTGAAAGCCATTTGCTGTTGGCCTTTGCTGATGGTGGTGAACAGATTTTTACCCATTCGGGCATGTATATTTGACATGGATGGCCTCTTGATAAATACTGTGGGTATTTGAATTGTCTCTAGCTAGACGAAGTTGACCTTCTCCAGGAAGATATCTACTCAATGTGCGCCAACAATGTGTTAGAAAGACATGGCCGACCACATTTGCCATGGTCTGTCAAGGCAAAACTCATGGGTGTGCCTGGAGCCTCGCACAGCGAGGTATTCCACGAGTGGGCTCAACTACCTATTCCCCGTGAACAGTGGAAGTCGGAGCTGTTAGAACAGCAAATGCTTCATTTCCCGGAATGCAAACCATTACCAGGAGTCGCAGCGCTTTTAATGAACCTTAAGACCGCTAAGACCGTTACTGGGAAGAGAATCCATGTTGCTTTGGCAACTAGCGCAAAAACCCCAGATTTTGTCTCGAAGACTACCGATCCAGAGATCCAAAAGATGTTCGAGGTCTTTGACACCAATCGACGAGTTTTGGGTGACGATTCGAGAATCGAAAAAGGTCGCGGCAAGCCGGCACCAGATATATTTCTCATGGCATTAAAGTGCATAAATGATAGCCTTCCCGATGGAGAGAGTCCAGTCAATCCAGAAGAGTGCCTTGTGTTTGAAGATTCCGTCCTCGGAGTAGAGGCCGGAAGGAGAGCGAGCATGAGGGTTGTATGGGTACCACATCTGGCACTCGCAGCTGAGTACCGAGGCGAGGAGAAAGATGTACTGGCGGGAAGGGTTGGATTGGTCGCCATAGGGGATGAGCATCAACTCGGTCAAGTTGACGATGGCTGGGCTACGAGCCTCCCTAGCCTCGAGAATTTTCCCTATGGGGATTTCGGCATCGAGATCAACCCATGAATGACTGCTCGATTACGATCACTCCCGGAAATAGCGGTTGTGGGCTTCAGGATGCACGCTGAACTTACACATGTCTCTTATTAGACACAGGAATATAAATTGCATTTCCGAAATTGAATATCAGTGAGTAGAGAAGATTACGAGCATCCCAATCTTCCTCCACCACATTCAGCAGTTAGCAAAGTCATACCACCGACTAACGCTTTCATGGTATTTTCTTATTACATAGATAATCTACTAGATTATACTCAAGGGGCTAAGAGAAATGAAATGAATATTTCGATGAGGATAAAATAGTTCTCATTCTTCTCTTCTACTCGCCTCTTTCCCCTCGCAACACCTAAAGGTATAGTGTCTCGGAGGGAGTAATATTTTAGAAAGGTAGGCGTGTGGTTTGTGACGTTCTCTCCTCCTAGGGGAGACCAGCCTGACTCTGATACTGGGAAACATTGATTGTAGTTCTTAGTGTATGCCGGATTACCCAAGCGATGCCTTGGTGCTCTCCAATTCCTTTGTCATATTCATTGTGTCTATAAACGAGCACATATCGAAAATAAATGAAACTCCGGTCTTCATATCGATCGCAGTGTTGCCGTCCCAGCAATCGCCATGAATTAAAGAAGATTTCAGCACGCGACATCAGATTATAGTGGGAGCAGCAACTGCGGAACCACCCTCCAAAGTGAGTCTACACACAGTTTCGAATTCTGGCCATGCCAGTATCGGCTTTGCTAATTCCATAACATACCCTAGATGCTTAGAATATAGCACACCAAGAGTCCTCTCAGCAATTCACTGCCTATGCTATTCTCGCATGGCGAGTTGAGATATGAAAACAAAACTTACCGGTTGGCGACACAGATAGTTGGTGCATGTCAGCGAGACGTGTGGCCAGTTTGACTAATTCGGCTGGTTGTTGGCTAACATCTCGAAAAGCCGCCAGCAGAAAGTACGTAATAGTGCCATCTTCATTTGGTTTTCAAACTTACCCCACTCACAGGGCTTCGGCTCAAAATCAGACGAAACCCCACATATGACCTTCAGAGATTCAAGTTCTCCTTCGTACATCTGTCAACCAATATCTCCTAGCCTGACAACCTGCAATGATGTCAGAATCTTGCTCTACTTCCTTTGGAACTTAACTCACTTTAAGGAAGTATTGACGGTCTCGCCTGATGTCAAAACGTGCTCCTATTTTCGCAGCTTTTCACCACAACGATTCGCCATAGTTACGAATTTGAATGGTTTCAGTTCCAGGGATTGGCAAGGCTATTACACCAGTCAGTCATCCAGAATGCGAGGTTTTGGACGCTGCTGAGCCCACCTGCTAATAAGATTTCGTTGCTCTTAATTTCGAGAACACTTTTCTTCTCGATATCGAGCGATAAAATTGCTCAAATTACGTTGTAAACCCAGTAGATTGTTGCAATGATCTTCGTGTGGTTCACTATAGATGTTATGGCTCTTCTGTACGTCTGGCCACTTTAATGACCGAGGAATCATTCTGACTCCAGATTCAGAGATTGGGGAGCTGCAATCAAGCGCCCGGCTATGTTGCACATGCAGGGGCTGATTCCCCTTCTACAAATAGCTGTGAAGTAAGCACCTCGCCTCGTTCGTGCATCGAGCCCTGTCGTCTGGCCGCATAATGGACCACTGCGAGTTTCGACAGGAGCCGGCGGCAAATAAACGCCCGAAAGCATTCTCAACTCGAGCGTGATTTTCTCTCCAAGCTAGATCTTTTCTAAGATGCCTTTTCTTAGTTCGAAAAAAAGGGTCTAGACAAAACTGCATCTACCATGAGAATTCGAGTCAATTATAACATTTTGACGGCTGCAACTCACAGCCTCCCTATAGCAGGACTTCGTCCTAATCCAAGGCAAGCCAAGACGACCACAGCAATAGGTCCACGATGGTAAAGCCTTCTACCGATAGAGCTATGTCATTTGGATTAACCTCTATGCGGATAGATGCGAAAGTTGGCTTTCCGCCAGCGGCACGTCAAAGATGACGATAAAAATTGCCTTTCAGCAACAAAACCAGTGCTCGACCAACATCTCAGTGCGGGCGGAATTCCCTCGTTATCCACCAACACCTCTGGATCGATGCGTCATAAAAAACATGCCTCCTTCTCTAAATCAATAATCCCTCAAGAACATGAACCGAATCTCTTTGCTCCTTCTGCAACTGCTGACCCTCTTGGCCTTCGCTTGATCTGCGATAATAGCAACTCAATGGGGGATATAATATTTGTACACGGACTAGGAGGCACTGCGATGCGAACGTGGAGTTGGAAGCGGGACACAACAAACTTTTGGCCTGCTTGGTTGACTGAAGAGAAAACGTTGTCTAGGTTCAGAATATTTTCCTTCGGGTATAATTCCAATTTCAAAGGGGCTGCGACCAATTTGAACACCATCGACTTCGCGAAAGAACTACTCTTCTCGATGCTCACGCATTCTGGTTCTGTGGGAGAAAAACATGGGGGAAATACTGCCGTGGGCGCAAGACCGATCATCTTTGTTGCACATTCAATGGGGGGCCTCGTAGTGAAAAAGGCTTGTGTACTTGGGCAGCACGACAAGCAGTATTCTAGTCTTGTTTCCCAGATATATGGGATTCTCTTTTTAGGAACCCCACACAGAGGTGCACAATATGCCAAAATGCTTAATATCTTGTCCTCGGCTCTGACTGGGTCAGCGCCAAAGGATTATGTGGCAGATCTCGATATCCATTCCACTTCCCTACAGGATATCAACGAGCAATTCAGGACAACGTGTGACGGTTTTGAATTAGCCTCGTTCTTTGAGACTCAAAAGACGAGCTTTGGTATCACCAAACTCCTTGTGAGCCGAAATTTCCAAAATATAGAAGAAATACTGATTTGTTAATTGAATCTAGATTGTTGAAAAGGAGTCTGCCGTCCTTGGGTATCCCCAAGAAACATCAATTCCTCTTAACGCAGATCATCACAATCTTTGCAAGTTCGAGAGCCGTGGAGACCCAAACTACACCAGCGTAAAGAATCTGATCAAGCATTGGGCATCTAAAATTTCTCTACCTCAGCAAGGGTGTATTTCACGGCAAATGACAGGTACTAACGAGATTAACGTACTTAGAGAAGCCCTAGGTATTAGGGAGACCGCTGATATGGACCTGGATATTATCCAAAACAATATCCTCGGTGGAAGCGGCGAATGGATAACTCAAAGACAAGATTTCATCGCATGGCATCAACGGCTCTTTGAAAACAACCCAGCAGTATTTTGGCTAATTGGATTGCCGGCGACCGGCAAAACTGCGATCGCTACAACAGTTATAAATCACCTCCAACTCCTTGGCCATGATACTGTGTTCCATTTATTTACTTGTGGACATCAGCAAAAGAAGACTGCTTCATATTGTCTTCGCTCTATTGCCCTTCAAATCGCAAAGCTTGACGAGGAATTCTTACAACACATTTCACATCTGATTGAAGAATCAGGCTCTGACTTTGGGTTGCCTACAAACAATTTCGACTCTTTGTGGGAAAAAGTCTTCTGTGGTTTAATACTCAAGATGAATCGCCAAGCTCCGTTATTCTTCGTCTTAGATGGCCTTGACGAGGCGGACCTACAAACATCCCTTCTAGGCCGCCTTTTGAAAATCCAGTCTAGGTTTCCAATTAGAATATTCCTAACCAGTCGACCCATGAAGGTACCTTTGGCCCCACCAGGGATTTCAATTTTGCCGCATTTGTTGATGGAAAAAGATACAGCGGACGATATAAATGCATATGTTCAGCGCATGGTTCAGGTCGCACTACCAGACGATTCTCAAATCCAAGAAGAAGTTATTCAAGAGGTTTTAAACAAAGCGTCAGGCTCTTTCTTGTGGGTCAAATTGACACTGGAAACTTTGCAGGATAGCTGGCATACGAAAGAGGACATCCGAGCGGCTCTTAGTGAGGTACCGAAGGGTATGGAGCTACTATATGGACGGATGCTAGAAAAAATCAAAGCTCAGTCTCAAAGGACGGTGTTGATTGCCAGGAGGATTCTTACATTGACGATCTGCTGTTGGAGGCCGCTGACCTTAATAGAGCTTCAAAAGGCTCTCGAACCAGAGTTTCAAGGATTTGTCAGGCTGGAACATACCATAGCTCAAATATGTGGCCATTTTATCTCCGTCGACAACTCCAAGATATTTTTAGTGCACGGCACAGCACGAAATTTCCTGTTGAGCTCCAATCAGACCGATCCTCCTTTTGTTGACCGTTGCGAGGGCCATGAGCTGTTGGCGACCGCATGCTTTAGGACTCTTTCAAACGATCAATGGCGTTTATCCTTAAAGTCAATCTCGCCTGCAAACACCAAACATGAGAGTGTCTTGCGAGATGGCGGGCTTTCACATATCGAAAAGGCTCATCCATTACTTAGATATGCAGCATGTCATTGGGCATATCATTTGTCCCGGTCGTCCTCCAGTTCTGAGCCCTTAATCGGAGATTTGAAAAGCTTTCTGGGCAAGAACAGCTTGTCTTGGATTGAGGCAATTGCTACTTTAGGAACCCTGTCATACATCGTTCGCGCCGCTCGTTATCTCAAGGCATATGCGAAACAGCGATCTCAAGGTTCTGGGGTACATAACAGTGGTATTATATTGAGCTTGAGGGAACTTCCTAAGGATGAGACCAAAATTCTGCAATCCTGGGCAAACGACTTCATCCGCCTTGTTGGTAAATTTGGCAAATCCTTGGTTCAACACCCTTCGTCAATTCGTCGACTAATAATTCCATTTTGTCCCAAAGAATCGGCTATTGCTACTGCTCAATGTCACATGGGCCCTAATTCTTTGACTGTAACGGGTTTACCGTTGGAAGGATGGGGTGATTGTTTGGCCAGAGTGACCATGGGCGATAGCCAGATGGTTTCAAAAGTCTTGGCAACAGATCGACTTTTCTTCACGCTCGCTAGCAGTAGTGGGACTATAATTGCGTGGAGTACTGATACATGCGAAGAGATTCGGAGATTAGAACACCATGAATATGTCTTAATGATGGTAGTTAACATTTCTGAGACCCGACTTGCAACGGCAGGGTTCTCTGGATACAGAATATGGGACATTTTCTCGGGAGCACAAGAACATTACCTGCCTAAGTGGACCGAAGCCTTGACGATTACTATCATGTTCGGGCAATCCGACTCTCAGCTGTTGATCGGTCTAGACGACTGTACCGTGACAACTTATGAGCTCCAGGACTTTACTATAAGGTCTCGCTTCACCATTCAAGAGAAGATCAGAGAAGCCCTCAGTTGCCCACATACAATATCTATTAGCCCCAACCGAGAAAATGTTGCTGTAGCATGGAGAGGAAAGCCATTGATGGTGTGGGATATGACACAAGACGCATTACCTCAGAGCTGCCAAGTAAATGGAAATTCTGATTCACTAATGGCACCAGAGCAGGTGCTCTGGCAGAATAACGGCAACTCCATCCTGATATTATGCCTGGACTCAAAACTCTTCGAGTGGAATTTGTATGATGAGGAGCAGTTTGAGTACGGCAAATATCACGACATGAATGCACGAGAAATGGCGCTGAGCTCAGACGGTACCTTGTTGCTGACTAGCGACAACTTCGGGACCATGAGTGTCTGGTCATTCCCAAGATTACAACTGATCTACCGATTAATAAATTCAAACGAATATATCCGTGCCCTTACGTTTAGTCCCAGCGCCCAAAGATTCTATGGCACTCGAGACTCAACATGTAACGTGTGGGAGCCTGATGCTCTTGTCCATCCAGAAACCACTGATCTCGCGGACTCCTCAAGTATAGCAGAGAGCTATGCAGCAACAGAGCCTGTGGTCTCGAAAGACGAGAGTAGTGAAAATCAAGTCACGGCATTGGCTACTAGTTCGGACGACCGGTGGTTTTGTTGCGGCAAAGAAGACGGGAGTGTTATAATTCATGACGCTCAGACAAGCACAAAAATACGCAAAGTTTGCAACTACACAGCAGCTAGCGCTGTTATTCTGCTAGAGTGGTCTAAATCAGGCAGATATATAGTTTCGAGCGACGAATCTGGTCGTGTGATTTCAAAGCGGCTAGAGGTCAAAGAGCCAGGAAAATGGACGATATACCCAGGCCTTGATGCTCGATTTAGCGAACCAGTTCTTCAATTTGTGTTTAGCGCGGACGAAAAACTGCTGCTGATGTCGCTAGGCACATTCGATTGTGTTTGGGACTTGAAGTCTAAAAACCAAATATGCCAACAGTATCGAGCAAAAACAACGAAAGGAAAATGGGTGGCCGACCCAATTAACGCGGAAATTCTACTATGGATTGACGAGAACACTATCTATCAATATGAATGGCTAACATTGATGTGTAATGAAGCGGATCATAGCCATGTTCAGATTCCCTGTTCCATGGACTGTATGAGCACCGTTAGGAAGGTTGCACTTACGAGTAATTCCCAAACCCTTGTTTATGAACTGGCTCCAAACAAAGGGATCGGGAGTAAAAGTCTAAGGGTTCTATCGATATCTTCGCTATCACATTCGTGGGAAGTAGACCTATTGCATAGAGTCAAAAGTCTGATTGGAGTAATACAGAACAGAATTGTGTTCCTGGACGACAATAACTGGGTATGCACGTGGGAGATAGAAGCGGGAAATGCAGATGTCAGACATCAATTCTGTCTTCCCAGCGACCTTTTGAATGCGAGTACTTTGGAGCTCATGAGGCTAAGCGACTTCGGGTCTTTCTTCTGCCCGAGACTTGGGAACGTGGTAGTTGTACGCCATGGCTTGAGACTTTGAGGCGTACGATTAATGAAGAGCCATGGTTCAAGAAAGAGGGGTTAATATCCTAACCCCTGAGACTACCCAATTTATCATGGAGAGGAGTGGAACTTAAGACTCTCCTCACCATGACAGTTTTAAGAACGATGGCCCCAAAAAGAGCGAAGGTTACACGGTAATGGTTTTGTAATATTACATGGAACAAAACAGAAACTGTCAAAGAACTGTTGTATATAGACGGGGATCAAATGGTTCATATTGCTAGTTTAATAGCAAGATAAGTCGAATTGCTCGGTAGAGATGTCCAGCTTGTACTGTCGAATTTTCTATACGGTCTTAAACCTAAAAGAGGAAGAGATAACAGCCCCAGAAAGCTAGCAAAGAAATAATAATTTTGATAACATCAAAATCCTCCTCGCGCCAAGAATCTATTGGGAATATCTACCCACTTAGACCTCTACGAAAGGGGCCATAAATCCAATTACAAGCGATATTGGATGCAGTAACACACCCGGTACTCGCCAACATTTTGCCTAATGTATCGCACGTCCGAGTTGAGTTGAGTTGAATACTTTCTCGAGGTGGCCGCGAAGTAGGAAATGTACTATGAGCATCATTAGTCCCCGAACTAGGCACTGAGATTTAGGACTCTAGCCAGCACGAAATCCCGAAATTTCAAATCGTTCGATCTTACCACCAACATGTGCCTCATATCCGGATTTACCCCCCACAACCTAGCCCAAAGGACCCCCTGTAGTTGGGTCAAAAGACTTAATGTTGACAAGATCTTTTGTTTCATAGCTTGGTTGATCTCGTTGATACTCTCTCATCTTCGTGTAGGGTTAGTCCCCGATGATTTTATTGCTGGACCTCGGGAGCACAGCGGAGGGCTTGACTTCTGTCTGATCTAGAAGAGTCACACAGTTCTCTTAATACGGCTTCCCTTCTTACTGTCGTTGGTCATTTCCCGTGGTCCACCATTAGTGGCCATTGTCCATACGCCAACGATTAAAGCCGGGAACATCCAATGTCGCTTTTGAGACAAGATCTTGGTTGTGAGTCTGGGAAAATCCCTGAGGTCAATGGCTGCAACATCATGATTCCTCGGTTTATCAGTGCAATATCCGTTCAAGGAGAACTTGAAGCAAGAGAGTTCCTTGGCTGCATCACTAGCTGAGTATTGAATCTGGCGTTCGATCCATTCGGCCTTTGCCTCATAGATCTGCAATCAAGGTACAGCCAAACCTATTGACTGTTAATCAGCCTATCTTTCGGGAGGGGAAATTACTGAAGCTTGTGGTAAGATAAGTGCAAGATGCCTTCTCAATAGGACTGCCTAGTGGCTGATTCTTCGAAACTTCATGATACTAATGCTCTACTATACACATAGGGACATAAGGGGAGAACGGATAATGGTAATCTTATTCAATGGATGTGAAGGTTGCCAGGAAGATCTTATCCTTGCTCGCTAATTTCAGCAGTACTAGAATATGGGCTCAAATAGCGGAATAGCACAAATACATTCCCCTTCGGGCAACTTTGGTGCAGAGGTGATTGATTCTCTTTTAAATGCACTCCTATCATATTTTTGCACCTCGCAAGGGGGGCTCCAGCCGGCCAATTAAATTCTACCAATGCCGCCCCACTTTCACGTAGCCGGGGATGTTCGGGAACTTTGCTCACATGATTCTTTACTTGGTGGACAACATAGAAACAGGTCTACCGAGTTTAACTTTGTACATGAGTAAGTCCAATCGTTTTTGTTTCCTGCTATCCGCTGTATTCCTACATATCACCTTAAGCATCATAATCAACCAATTGCGGGTCATGCTTTTGTTGTGTTCTGGGGCAGGATGACTGATATGATACCATTTAGTTCCACAGTGTAGTTACACGCAAGGGGATATTAAGAATTGATGAAAATTAAGAGCGGTCATCTATTAATTGTGAGATTTAGTGACACATTTTCTGGTCGCTTAAGTTAATCTCTTCCGTAGAACTTCCTCCTAGTTCCCTACTCGAGTATGCCAAGACAGTACGGAAATCAGTTTCCCGAGACAGATGATCTCATATTGTTACTACACGGACGGCGCCAAGGTAGTTTTCTCAATTCAGATACCATCATCTGTGACTTAGTTTCTTTAATAGCCAACCATTTTCGAGCAACCATCTATAAAGAAGCCTCTGCCCACGGGGTTAACAATTTACCCAGGAGACTTGGTCAAAATGATGAACACAGAACCTTTGATACGCATCACGGTGTGCGTGAACCGCAAGCCGGGAACCACAGAAGAAGAGTTTAATCAATACTGGGCAAATCAGCACGGCCCTTTGGCTTCCGAGTGGCTGCTTCGATGCGGAATTCTACGATACGTACAGGTAATCCTTCCTCGCCCGCACTTTTATTCCATACCTTAGATAATATAGTATCATACCACTTCTGAGCACAAGAACCTCGCTAAGAAGATGTCGGGAGCTACTGGTCGTCCAATACTCAACTACGACGGCATGGGAGACTTCTGGGTAAAGAAGTTCGAGGATTTTGAAGCAGCATTTCTTGATCCAGAGTACCAGGAAAAGATTCGTCCAGATGAGTTGAAATTGATTGATATGGACTCTGTTGCTGTTACTGTGGGAGTCGAGTACGTTACTATCGATGATGGGAAAATCAACAAAGAGCATCTAAGAATCTTTTGATGTATGCAATGCCTCAGCAATTGGCCGTTGTTTTAAATGATAGCTTATCTTTCGACCCTTCATGAAAATGTTTGCAGGTGAGATAAGCAGGCGGTAACCCGTCCTGTAACCTTGGGTATGCTACGCATAAGTATTTGACCCAAAAATACGGAGTCTGATAGGGCATTTTTCACCATTCAAGAGCGTAATTCCAATTGTCTGTACAAGCCGCAGAGAAATAGGTAATTCCCCTAAGAAGGATTTCAAAGAACTTGATATCATGTCGTGTGCAAAGTGTATACCTATGCCGCAACCACTAAATAAGTCTCGAAATATTTTCTCCATGAACGACCATCTTTTTCAGCTTTCCTGCTCCTTGCTCGATCTGTTCAATATCCTCCATATAAAAAACTTTCCTTGGCTGCTCATCGCAGCTTGACACCCAGAATTGTAGTCTGCAAAGCGGGGTTGGGTTTTCTTCGAACCACTTCGCGGAGAAGTCAATATGATGGTTTGGAGCTTCACTACAGCACAAGAGGTTCGGAATTCCAATACTTCTCTCGCGCCAATGGGACTGCGCTTCGGGTAACTTTCTCCTGACCCCAGAGTCCCTAACGAAGTAAGCGACGTTCCCCGTAAACTCTCCACAACCCCCCCCCCCCCCCCCCCCCCCCCGCGGGGATCTGCACCCCATCCTCGCTACGCAAGAGTGCCCTTGGCGAAAACAAAATTGTCGACACATGCAGAAAACTGGAATGACAATAGAGGAGTATACATATCATGGTGATCCCAACGGAAGTGGGTGCATCATTCGGAAACAAGGTGTCAATGACAACCTCCCACATCATTTACATTAGCATACCTTTCAAGGATTCTTCATTGGCATACCTCATATTATTAGCTTGACTGTCTTCATTCTCCTATTGTGTTTCATCGCTTCAATGTACTCGAAAGCTCAGGAGACCAATATCATTGTGGAGAAGGAAGCAGAGAAAAGTACAGAATCCTCCGTTCACCATGAAGAGTCACTTCCTGGTCCGTTGGACCCTTACGAAGAAGACGGCCCGACAAAGCTAAACCTACAAACGATTCTCGCTTTCTTGGTGAGTAAATACTTATCATATTCAGGCTCGTTATTTTGACATTAGACGCAGTCGCTATGTGGTCAATTCAACGCCTACGTGATGACCCTTCTCATCCCCTCCTCAACTCTATCGTATATCAATGCAGACCTCGGTCCTGATCCAAACTACACCTGGATTACCGTTAGTTGGCAGCTCGGAGCCTCGATCATCATCTCCGTAGGTGGCCGTCTTGCTGATATTTTTGGTCGTCGATATTTCATGCTGTTTGGCTCCTGTCTAGGCGTAGTTGGATGTATCGTTGGCGCAACGGGCCAAAGTATCAATCAGATGATCGCCTCTGGCATCATCTTTGGGATTGCCAGTGGTTTTCAAGAAATGTGTTATGCATGTATCCAAGAGATCCTGCCTAATAAATACCGAATGGCTGGAGTTGGTAAGTGATTTTAGTTGCCTCATTCAATTATCGCAATTATCACAGTTTCTAATATCTAATTTAGGCGCCTTCGATGTCACGCTTCTCATCGCTGCCTTCACCCCCCTCATTTCGTATGCGTTTATTGCTCATTCAGCAATTACTTGGCGTGCCGCATATTGGTATATGACTGCCCTTCACATATTCTTTCTCGTAATTTTGTTCTTCTTCTACAACCCCCCGGATTTTGGAATGAAGCATCGCCATGATGGGAAGACAAAATTGCAATTACTTGCTGAACTAGACTATGTCGGAGTTTTTCTGTTCGCCACTTCAAGCACACTTTTTTTGGTTGGTATCAACTTTGGTGGAAGACAGTTCCCGTGGAAATCCACTGCTGTGATCGCACCGATTGTCATTGGGTTGTTTTGTGCAGTGCTCTTAGGCTTTTGGGAAACTAAGATGCATTTGAAGTATCCTCTTTTGCCGCCAAAGCTGTTCAAAAATGTTCGAGGGTCAGCATTCTTCTATCTCTTACATCCGCTAGTCGAGAAGTTATACTAAACCGTTTTGTGTAGTTTCGTTATGGTTATAGTCGTTTGTTTTGTAGGCGGTATGCTCTACTACAGCATGAATGTTCTTTGGCCTAGACAATCTGCGACGCTTTTTGTCCCGGCGACTGAACCAATCCTACGGGGTATGTATGCCACGATCTTCTCGCTAGGAAGTTTCAGTAAGTCTCAATACTTTACTCTTTACATTCATAGACTGACTGCCAAACAGCTGGAGGTCTTATCATGCTGTTCTTCTGCTCAAGAGTGGGCCACGAGAAATGGCAACTTGTTGGTTTCATGATCGCACAGACGGCATTAATTGGTTCCCTGGCCTCCGTGGGTATCGATTCCAAGGCTCAAGCAATTGCAACTGTCTATCTAGCTTCGTGCATGATCACACCACCCCAACTGATCTCGTTCACGATGTTATCTCTTGGGCTAGATGACCAGACAGACATCGGTATTGCCGTTGGACTCGCTGGAACATTCAGGCTTATGGGTGGAGCTGTGGCAACTGCGATCTACACCGCGATCTTGACCCAGAAGTTCAATGACTCGATTGTGGATGAGATTCGAGCAGTTGTTGCACAGACCGGCCTCCCACAATCAAGCATGAATGCTCTAGTTGCCGCAGCTAAATTGAATACTGCTGCAGCATACACTAAAGTTCCCGGAATAAGCGCTGCAGCCACAGCTGCGTCTCAGATGGCATACAAACTAGCATATGTTCAAGCTTTTAAACTGGTTTATCTCGTAGCCATTGGATTTGGAGGAATAGCTACGATTGCAGCTTTCTGTACGGTCAGTACTGATAAAGCGATGAAAAACAACACTCGTGCAGTTGTTCTGAAAAATGAGGTCAACGCTGCGGAAGTTGATGAAACTGGAAAGAAGGTGTAATGTGACCGAATACAAATAGAGGATGCTCATTGAGTCAAAGAACAGCTCCAATTTCAGATAATAACCTAAGGAAGAGAGGCCCAAAGTTATTGATTCGGTTTCCACTATCTAGAACCATATGGTGGAAGAGTTCTAGACTGCCAAATCCAGCTACTCATCAAAGACTGGTTCTACATCTACACAACACATTCAAAAAATTGATCGGCCTCAACCAACTCAAATCGAACCTCCCCGGCGTATCCCTATTGTCTGTGATTTCGTCTTGGAACAAGCTTATACTTACCTCACCGCACATAAAGATATTCCACACCAACAACTGGCTGGCGTTCCGAATTGCTGGGCAACGGTATAATCACCATCGTCCCACCGTATAATATGTTCTTAGCTTCAAGTAACTAGTGGAACTGCTGGTTTGGTCCAAACGGTAACTTCATCAAACACGTCAACTCAGTGTTATTTCCAATACTTCGGCTTCGCGGCCAACCCCTTGATGATCGCGTGCCAGAAATTCCTATTGTTGCGAAGAGCAATTACCATTTGACCTGGTTTGAGCCAAACCCTGGAGCGAACGGCAATAATACTGAGGTGATTCAGGTGCTCTTGCAGGTCCATAGTTAGCTGTCATTATAGGGCGGCGAAATAAATAGTTCCCACAATACCACCATTCCAATAATTGCTTCATAGAATAATTAGGTGGATGAGATGCTCATGACCAATCAACCAATCCATGTGTTTGGTCTTACTGCCCGGCACTAACAAACTTTACACAAGAGATCATATTCCGAGAAACCAGAGGATTACACTCGACAAAAGAAACCTCGAATGTAATCAATCCTCAGAGGACTCGGTTTCCAGCAATACGGGACTTCAGAAAAATCTGCGTCTGTCGTATTCTTGTTAAATAGTCTAGATTAAGTAGCAACTGGTTTACTAGTACGTGCGAATGCAAAGAGGCTTCTAGGTAATCAGAATCATGAAGATTTCAGTCAAAAGATGTGACATGGGTTCGCAGGCGAACTCCAAGCATCCCATTGAGCTAGCTAGCTTAAACAAATTGAAGGAATTTCCTAAAAGATCTTCAGCATCATAAAACATAGATAGCGACTTCAATGTGAGCGATGCGTCAAAACCCTGGTTCACTGAGAAGAACACTTCAGTTCAGCTTGTATTTGAGCCCACTACGCGCCATACCCAAAAGGAAATCTACCCGAATCCGCAAGATAAAACAGCAAAACTCAGCTGCCCCTGGGGGATCGCGTAGAAAATTCCCAAGAATTTTTCGAGGATGAGCCCGAGCTATGAGTCGCTGGACAGAACCCCACCGAACTGGCGTTAAAAAGTGGCTAGAACGGATCCTAACCACCTGCACCATTGAATTCTGTGGTTGATACAGATATGGTGTTTATTATAATTTATGTATCAGTCTAAACAGAGCTAACGGTTATTAGCCGAGGACCCGCTTTAATTTCCCTAGCCTGCCGCTGATTTGAGACGCGACACTTGGGCGAACGCGTGCTTATGACAAGGCGAGTCTCCATCTTAAATTCTCTTTGGCAAGCCTCAATATTTGAGAAGGCAATACCCTTGAGCAGCATGACGGTCTTACCTCAGTATGTCTCCTTTGAGCAAGCGATGAAAGGTCGATATCTAGAAAGCGATTGAGCTGATCTCCAGACATGTGGATAATATCACGAATGTTTTACGACAGAGAAGTCAGAACACTCCTGCCTAGTGCTGTCGCTGCATACTCGACGCACCGGCTCGAGTTTTATTCATGGAGGAAATTCTTTATGTGCTTGTCCTTTTCTTCATTCGTCTCCGAGTAGATGCTGACTAGTAGTTCCCAGTTGATCTTGGAGATCAATTCCCCAGTCGATGGTCTAGTGCCCAGCCACAATGGTCGAAGCAAGACCTAGGTGTATGAGGAAAGGTTCACCTTGATGACGACGATAAAAAAGGAGTAGACACCTACACAAACACCTGACAATTCCTGTAGGCGGATATTGAAGCCTTGGTCAACTACTAAATCCCAGTGTAGGCTATCGAACACCACAACGCATGTATCTTTTGACCAATTCATAGAAGCCAAAGAGAGATTTTTAAACGACGAACCAAATATACACCAAACTATGGAGGCACACCATTTATTCGCCCTTCTCGATAAAACCATACGTCACAAAAGGAGAACTTTCAGTGGGCACTGCATAGCCCAGAGTCGAAGGAGCACTGCTGGCACACAAGAACGCGGTCGCTCTACATGGTCATGGCAATTCGATGATGGCTCTTCTGCTATTTCCTCGATAGTTGAGACGCACGGTGCCATCAACCAACCTGACGCAAGTCATATTTCGTTGTATACGGGATCAATGTCAGCTTAAATTGGAAAAGAGACCAGAAATTGTGAGCTTTAAGTAGCATGTCTCTAGGTGGCGTATTGGCACATACTTTAGCTACTTCGTGATACCATCTACAATCATTCTTCCATTAATCATACCGCCAACCTCAAGATTGGTGGGCACCGATTGTTTGTTTTGGAACTGTCTGAATGTATTCATTTTAGCGAGATGAATCACTTGAACGTCCCCCTCTCTCCAAGAGCCTTGTAGCAAAGACTACCGAATAAGCTTGAATTATTTGGAGGTAAGCAGTAGGGTATCAAATTCTGTAGTACACCTCGAATTGGCATCAGTATGGCAGAGGATCATGATAAATATCCTAAGTAACACACAATACTAAGAGATTTGACTTATTCAGTCTTGATATTCAGACAGTGTAATATTCTTCTTCAACGTTTAAATGAACTAAGAAAAACGCGAGGTGATTCTTCTTCGAATAAAGCATTGGTCTGCATAGGATACATTAACGTGATCTAAGTGAACGGGTGTCCACGTATATACAAGAAGAATACATGTATTTGTCAATAGTTAGGAAGATGGGGTTTAGTAGAAATAAGCGAATTCGCCTTCCGCACTAGCTGTCGGCGTTAACGCACCTCCTTTTATCTGAAATCCCTTAGATCAGAGGCTCGATTAACGCCGAAATTAGGGCTAGGCAAATTTATATTGCCCATCACCTTCCATTGTGGCGAGCTTCGCGATATCTCCCCACTTTAAGTTGTTCAAACATCCATCATCGACACTCCAGAGAGGAGGGAACAAAGATGGAGGCCAATCAAGGCTTCGATAGTTACCAGTCGAGACGCGGTGAAATTTGGGGGGCTGTTGCTTTATCACCCCGCGTCCACGCCGGGAATTACTACATTGCTCATGGGTTTCACGCTGTCGCAGATCATTTTATCAACTATGTTAAAAATGATTCCGTTGGTGCACAGCAAGGCTACATCGCATGGAAGGCAGACGGGATGTTATGGAATTTCTATTGTAAGTTTGCATGGCACTCGAATGGCGCGTCGGCTAACAGCTATCAAGTCCCACATATGACATCGATTTCCCACGAATATTCATCTCCTGTTGCCGAATTTACGTCATCTGCAACCTTACCGCCAGTTGCAAGTGATGCCAATACATATACATCCCAAAGAGAAACGACATCCACCCATCAGTCTGCAACTAAGACGAAAAGCATTTCCGATCTTTGTTGGCAAGCTGCTTCTAAAACCCTATCTTCCCTTCTTCAGGCAGATGCCGCCGGTGCTCGGTCAAAACAGCTGAAAGCCGCTCTGGGATCTGCTTTTCCTGAATTACAGCCAGCACCAACCTCCTCTGTTGATCTATCCAAGTCTATAGTCCATACGGACGTTTCAAGGCCATCTCAAAGAGCATCCTCCTCCATTAACCTATTCAAATCTATAGTCCACAAGTACGCCTTAGACCCGCCTCAATTTGGACGAGGTATCGCAGACACCTTCCCGAAACACCCATCTTCGTCAGAAGGAAATGGAAACGGCGCGGCATCTACCGTTGACAACTGTCAAACCCCTTCAATTCTAGACTTGACGAGCAAAAATCAAGAATACTGTCAAAAACTCTGGTCTTCAACTCTGTTCATGATCGACGAGACGGCATCTGACGTTACCGACTCTCAAGACACTTCAATTCTAGACTTGACGAGCATCGACCAAGAGTACTGTCGAGAACTTTGGTCTTCGCTTCTGAATGTGATTGACGGCCATCGAACCCCCAAGACCAAGCGCGTTTCCTTCGAGGAAAGAAGTGAAGATGTATCGCCTGTGTTAGTGTAGCGGCTGGCTGCCAAGAGATAAGAGAGACGGTCTTCCAACTAGGAATAACTCCTCATGGCAGCAATGAACCACCGTATGGAGGCCTTTTCTGGAACGCGGAGGAGGGCCACATAAGACTCGAATTGGATCTAGGGATGAGGAGGCAATAACTAGGGTTTGACGATTCTCAACTAAGCTAGATGGATGTTTCAAGAGTCAATCTGACTTGTTTTCCTGGACGACTATTCCGCACTGTCTGTACCTCGGAAAGTAGCCGCACTTGAGGGGTATCACGCGAACATCGAAGGACGTCAATGCGGTGATCGATATCCCGTGATGTGGATCCTTGATCAGCTTTTTTTCTTTGCCGATAGCATGGCTTTCTAGATGGTGGTTTGGTTCCAAATGATCGTGTTGCGAGTAAGGAGCGAGTTGGCTGTCATTTCAACGGGCAGATTGTATTGGGCGAGGGACTAATGCTTCGTTGGCCTAACTATCCAAGATATAAATGCTATGCGTCCATCTATTACTCGTCAATCTACAATCCGGCCTGTGTGCTTTAGAATCCCAGAATTACCAGAGATGAAGGCCTAGGTATCCCTTCGAGGTAATGTAACCCCAGTGAGCCAAAGGCTTGAGAAGTCAGTTTCTGAGTATCCCATAGAAATTCAACATGCAAGGTCACAATGGCTCTCCGATATTTTTAAACAAGTAAATACTCTGAAAGCCACCCCCTGCCGTTTGGATATTGCCTTAGGTAGGAGTGTCTTTTTTCTCTTCAACACTACGATTTTCATAGTTTATCTATTTACACTAGCCGCCTCTTCCGATTACTAGTTTTATACTAGTAATGTCTTCTTAAATACCTCCTAAGAAGATATTAATCTAGAATCCTCTTTGTCCCTCCTATAGCTACCTACGATTACTACTACGTTTATTAATCCAACTCCCTCTAATCCTCTACCTAGTACTCGACTAGTTGTTAACCAGAGGCGATTACTGTCCTCTAACTTATACTTTTAAGCTTCCTCTTTAGATTATAAAAAAATTTGTTTATATAAAATTAAGAAAGAAAAGAGACGATTAAACTACAAGCTAGCCTTCCCTACTATAATTGTGACAGCTTAGTAAGAGGACTCTCACGAATGAGATATCTACTAAAACGCTTTATTCACGCGAACTCTAAACTAGATAAAAAAGAAACAAGTTAAAAATGTACGAGCGGATGCCACGATAAGTACCCTTTTGCCCTGAGCTCCTTTCCTCCAGACCCCCGACCTTAGGAATCTAGACTTATCCTCTAGCTTGTATAAACGTAGGCTTTGATATGTAGCTTAGGTTTAACACCGATTCTTGCTTCTATACCAAATCATCAAAGAACCCTTTGTCCTGTAGCCTACTTAAGTTTGACATATTCACTTGTTTCCATGCCATGTGTCCTTTCGGCCTCGTGGTATATATTGCAGTGGAGATCATGTGACCGGATCACGTGCTGGATTCTCATGTGCTTGATCATTTTTCGCCCTTCATACTGAGGGGCACGCATACACACATACATAAATCAACCTGACGATTTCATACTCAACTTGAAGAGTTTATTTCTTACGTCACCACTATGACACTTTGATATTTACTTAGCTATTTTAACCACAGACTCCTTTGCCCCCTCTCTTACCACTAGATCCTGATATAGTTCTTGCGTCCTTATTTTCATGTGGCCTTCCCACTCCTCATTGCTCCTCTATATAATATCCATCTTATTACCTTACTATAGACTTATAAATTCTTGTTATAACAGGTGCGGGGACGCCCTGTGTACTTCACGAGTCTGGGCGCCCATGTCTAAAAGTCAACGCAGTCAGAAAACATCTAGGGGCGTTGGTGGACGCAGTAGATGCAGAACACGACGGGTCAAGGTAGATTTTGTCTTCTGTTATTCCACACAATAACAGCGTTGACAGAATATGAAGTGTGACGAAACTCGCCCTGTCTCCTCAGCATGCCACCGTTGCGACGAACGGTGCGAGTATTTCGACAATCTATCCCGAAGAGGAACCTCCTCTTTGCCTCGAGGTCATTACAATTCGCCGAACCAAGGATGCCACTCTCCCGTCGAAAACCTCACTCTTCAAATTTCACCTGAGTCCATGGAACGTCATAAATTAAAATGCGGCTTCTATACCACTTCGTAGCCTCAACAGCACAGAGCGATTTCCTATCGATTCACGATAAGAGCACGACGGAGATGTGGCTGCATATGATGCCTAATTTGACCTTTGATCATTCGTTCCTAATGAACGCTATGTTATCGGTTTCTACACTTCATGTAACGACGACGCAGCCAAAACCTTTAAGAATAGAGATTTATTAGACCTACTTCGATATAGCGTTAAATCAACATCTTACCGCGGTACAAAACCCCTGTCATAAGAATGCTAAGGCTGCCTGCTTATCGACTATCCTCATTCCACTTCCACCTCCCGTGCTACCACAGGACATCGGAATACCGACTTACTCACCACCAATAAATCCCCTTAAGTTGTTAGCGGGGACCGCCCCTGTCAGAAATGATTCAATTTTGAAAGCTAGATGACACTATAGGTAAATATATTGAGTTTGGAATGAGCTTGTATATTGCTCATGATGAGCAAGTTGAGGAAGCAACTTGAGGTGGGCATACCTCCAATATGGTAAAAGCAAACAACCAATATTCCACTAACCACATTGGGAAGCCACCAAGCACAGACAGCATGGTGCATGGTCTTCTGACAGCTCCTCTATTCATATCGGCCCTTCCTCTCGTGGCCAACGAGAGTCAAATTATAGTTCTCATGAATGCAAGTCCTAGAATCCTCGAGTTACCCCAAAAAGTCTACCACAAAGTTCATGGACAGCAATTTTCTAGCCTGGAGAATTGGAGAGCGAAAGACGAAGTACTCGACACTAGCAGCCAAAGCGAATGGTATCATAATTTGCTACCGCAACTTAGGCTTGGGCTTGAGCGACCTCCGTGGTGGCCAATCACATCGCATCCCGGCTCGTATTTCGCAATCGTACTTGTAAGGTTATATCAGCCAGCGCGGACCAGATGGCAAAGCCTGACAAGCCAGCCTTGACCTAGTGTTCGAATTCTCGGAAGGGTAGTTCTCTGAAAGTATTTCGAGGGATATATGCTCTTTAGCCTTTGTGCGCCAGAATCAAGAATCAGACGCTGCTCACAGCTTGATTTGTCTTCTTCTTGATGCAATCACTCCGTCGCTCTCCCGCCAAGGTTACTCTCTCGCTAAATAGCAGCACTGCTAAATAGCCGAACCGCATCTTCCAACCCTTCCGCAAGGCATTGGCATTGGCAGACAACGATGAAGCCGTGTGGGAATTATCCCGCTACGATCCATCCTTACGATGAGCAGCAGCGTCCATCTTGGTAATCACCTTCAGCGTCACGACTTTCGTCCATCTGTACCGGCGAATCCGGGCGCGCACATGAACTTCAATCTTCTCACCATTGGCGGTTTCGGAAATTCAATTGACATTTCGGGCGCTTCGGAAGAGACAGGCGGCCAAATCATCGGTCGGGTGGGTTGGCTACAATAAGGGAGGCGAGCTCTCTCGAGCAAGGAATCCCTGGATTGGACGCTGGTTCGTACTTGGATTAGATCTATTCGTAAATGAGTGTTAATCACATATAGGAGTAAATATGACCTACGAGAGGTACTATGAGCTATGTTACGGCGTCACTAAAAAGGATATGGAATTGCTCCTCGAGAAGTATACGATTTGTACCTTAAAACTACTGCTATCTATCACACTAATAATCACCCGGCGTTGCCTTAATAGGTTGTATATCGATCTAATGGAGTTTACTTCTAAAACCGCCTAAATGGCTTCCTTTTTTGATCGCCCATTGTCATAATCTATATAGGAACACTATAATCCAATTCGTATATTCCGTGGTGTTGATAAATTAGACGTTCAATTGATCATAAAACTCGTATGGACGGTTGCCAGACGCAGTCAAAATGACAGTTCTTTTGACTCCTCAGAGGGGTAATATATGGCGCGGGATGATGTTCTTCTGTGGTCGGAGGACCATTGATTGCCTCCATCCTCTTAAGGACAACGTGGCCGTCATTTGTCTGGTATATCATAATGTATTGGCATCCACAACGTCTGGATCCGGAAAGACTGTGCTCTGATTGCCTATGAGTGCAACTGGTCCCCACCGCTTCCCTTTTTGAATTCGCTAAGAACGAGATCCTGGAGTGGCCAACTGATCCAGCCTTCCCATTCCTTGCCAAGTACCCGAGAAATACTTTGCAACATCCCCCTGCTGATGCCTCGTATCCACCAAAAGTCTTCTAGTTGATTCAATAGCAGGCAAAAATGTGCCAAAACTATAAGAGCTACCGGCTGCTTTACCCTGACCATCTCAAGATAAACATCAGAAACTCGAGCGACCCAGGAAATAGTGGCGCAGGTAGCATCACAGTTATTATCACTGGCAGTAAGCACGGTATATATAATTTGTATACACTGGAGGGCTTCTTGCAACGACTCGACTTCGACAGCACTTAACGAAGAATCGATTTCAATCCACAACTTTTTTAGATCAGAGAATCTCGAGTCTTCAGAGGGATCCGCTGCTGCCTTTTCTGCTGCGGCGTGGGGTAAAATGAAAATTGGACCGAGAGGTCCGTTGGATAACTCCGAGTAGGAATCCATGATGAGATATCCAGTGCCCCTGAGGAGTTGAAAGCATTCCAGCGAGCTGGGACACGAGATGTCACCTCCATTCCAAAAGAAGATATCCGGATGCTCGGCTGATGCCAATTCATAAATAGTGACAATGGATCCAAATGCAAAGTACGCGTGGCAGTTCGAGGTGTCGATATTTCCCAATCCCGCTCTAAACATCGACAGAGCAGTGGCATGATGACGAGCGGCAATGGCACGTAGATTGTCTCTTATCTCGGGAGAAACCGCCGACTTGTGGAGTGCAGCAAGCGCGAGAAGCTCCTGAAGGAGAAATGTGTGTGAGAATGCGAAGTTGGGGACCACATACTGCCACACATGACAGTGTTCAGGTGAATTGCTCAAGGTTAAGCTCGTCGAAGAGGTGTAGAAGTACAAAAGCTCCATGTCGGATAAAGTCCACCGGTCACATGGCTGGTGGGAAGAGAAGCGGAGAGCGGGGTCGATATGAAGATTGGCATCGAGGTTGGTATTGCGACCAGCATTAGGGGAAGAGTTTGGCAAGAATGATGAACGGCCGGCCGAGGGAAGAGAAGGTTTCGATACTGTGGTTGGTGTTGAGACCGCCCTCGAGACCGCAGGCGATGATCCTGCGTCAGGTGGCGAGTAGACACATTCTAATGATCGAAGAGTGCAGTATTTGCACGATGGCTTGGTCTCGTCGCACTAAAGACACGAAAAGTGTTATTGAATGAATTCTAAGTTTGTCGGATCTTATAACGGACCTTGATCTTCTTCTGTTTACACGTCACGCAACCTTGACGAGACTTGTGGTGTGGTCTTCGAGTCCCCAACATTGCGCCGCCCGGTTGACTTCACACTCGAGTGAGCCGACGACGACGAATCAATTCGTCCGAGAACTCCTCCTGCGCCTTCGTAATGTTGTCGTACAGATTTGCTTCGTAACAATGAAGTGGAAGGGCAAAGAAGTACGAACCCGAAGCGAGGTACGAAACGGTGAAGGTTAAGTAAGTATACGTACGCAACAATACGTAGTGCCGTCGGAAAGTCGGACTCCGCTTCGGTGGATCAAGGAAATCACGTGCAAACCCATCAAACTCAACGAACCTCGTACATGCTTTCTGACTTGTAGGTAGGGAGCCGAAATAGGGGTGTACTGACTCGTTAAAGAGAATCACCTCTACACCAAGGTTGCCCGAAGGCGGAATACATTGGTACTATTCCGCTATTGATACCCCTATTCCGGTCCTACTACTACAGTAGCTTATAGAGGCTTCTGTATAGGAGGTATTCTAGAGGGATTATAGCTATAGGTTGTGGCCGAATAAGAGTCCCTCATCTGCCCTACTTCCTTCATCTTGCGCTTGATTACCTCTCGCTTTACAAGACCCACGCTTAATCCTCGCACGAATACACAACAATACAAAACCAGATGCCTTCCTTCCGATACTCAAGGGCTCTAAAAAGCAGTGGAAACTAAAAAAGTGAAAGTTGATTCCTCCGTATTCTATTTAAGCTCTTATCCTTTTGGTGACCCTATGCTAGAAATGCAGTTGTTCGTAGAGTAAACAAGTACCTACGTACTGTACAGTACCTTGATGCATCTAACCCCACCACAAACCTCACCTAAGATACGGAGGCTCGTGGTGAGGGTACGAGCATACCTCTCACCCCTTGAAAACTTTTAGAACTCGAGAATATTCCGAACCTTTCCTCTGCACAGAGCGTGATGAAACCTAAGTACTCCAACGCGAGCCCATTATCTCACCTACGACATCGTCACATCTTGCAATACCCTCCCTGTCTCAAAACACAAGATTCAAGGATCTTCGAGGCAGTGTGATCCTAGATCTACACCACGGCATCGGGATAGGGTTAGCATCTGCCCAACATGACACCCTTCGAAGGTGTGTGGCCGTGGGATCGTGGACCAACCCATGCGGCCATTTTAATCAGCCAGTACGGAGTACCAAATACGTACCATACATACCCCAAGCCACGGACAAGGGGAGCTCGAAGCGCCCCATGACGCGAAATTACGAGTAGCGAGGCCCTCGAATCGAAGAAGGGTATACTCCCTCCCCGGAATGCGCCATGGGACTCGGGAGTCCGCAAGTGCACGCAGGAAAGCGTCGCGGGGAATTTCCTTTGGCGGGCGTCGCTTAAAGGGGAAAAGGGAGAGGAACGAACAAGGGGGTCGGTCGGTGCGCGCTTGTGCTGGCGATGGGGCACACATGGACGGAGTCTTCGACAATGGATCCCCACGAGCGCGTCCCGCCACGGCATCGTTCACGTAGGACGAGTAAGGCCGAAGATCAGACTGTTGCGAGCTTGGTATCAATGATCGGCGTCGCGGAAATGATCGTGAATGGGTGGAAGTCGAGACCCGGGAGGGAAGAGACCCGGCCAAGATTTGAGGGTAGGTCATCGGGATGCGTAGGTTACCAGCGTCGAGGGATTGATACTCATTGTCTTGCTAGGGTTATGATCGTGATATGAAACTCGTATATATTTATCGCGAGATCTTCCAAGCTGTCATTCAAATGATCTATCACTATGTGGGTATGGAAACGCCTAACTCAAGAGCGACCCTCACGACGCCAACGTCCTACACCAACTCCTCCCATTCGAAACTTGGCGGGAGCAGAGGTATCCCTCAAGGACCATCCCCACAAACCCTGCCATGCATATCCCCGCGCTATCACTGACACTCGTCGCACCGAGACTGAACTCCCTCTCGCCCTCTGGAACCTTCTCCATGATTTCCGCGAATGTATTGACATAGACCGCACCCCCAAGTAACCCCTCCCAGAAGACCACCACGAACACCAGATAGACGCTTGGTATCCACCAATACAGAGATTGCGAGACGAGGAGGAGGAGGTTGAGGATTTGCAGGCAGGATGGGAGGTAGAGGTTGTGGAGACGGATGAAGGGTGTGGAGGAACGAGCGACGAAGACGCCGAGTTGGTAGAGAAGGTTGTAGAACGGGTAGAAGGAGCGGAATTCGGTGAAGGGGGTTGAGGCAAGAGGGAAGAGGAGGGTGGGGGAGACGCCTTGGTTGATGGTGTACTCGGCGACGTAGACGAGGAGGAGGGGGAGCATGTAGGGGATGAAGAGGAGACGAGCGCGATGGAGGTTCTGCATGAACTTTGAGCGGCTTTGGTGGGTGGATGCGGGAGGGGAGTGGGCGCGGCGAGGGGAGTGGGAGGAGTAGGCCTCTGCCGCGATGGATGGGCCTGGCGCGAGGAGGGAGTCGGCTGCTGAGGATGTTGGGAGGGAGGAGATGTCTCGGTCGTCGAAGTCTTCGGTCGTTATGGTTGGAGGTTCGTCGGTTGGGAGACCGGAGTAGTCTTTGGTGCTCCCAGCCCTTCGTAGTGGTCCATGGGGGAGGATCAGGAAGAAGGATACGAGCATGATGAATGGCAGAAACGCGCAAGTCATCAATGAGGTCTTGACTCCCAGTCCGAGTGTGCTTGTCAAGAAGACGTATAATCCTGCTCCCACCAGCCCTGCCCCTCCTGTCCCACTTCCCCATGCCGCAAGACTGAACGGTCCATAGTAGTGTGTCAAGCCGAGGAAGCTCAGTTCCCCCGCGCCACTGCTCAAACTCGCCAGTCCGATTCCGAACAACTTGATCGGCACGGAGTTGGGTGTCAAGGCGATCAAGAGCATCCCCCCAAACGAAAGACCTGTCATCACCACGATACGGAGCGGGTATGGGACATGATGGATGAAGTATGGAGCGATGAGCTTCGTGAGGAAAGATGGGAGAACATCTGCGAGGAGGACGACCGCTTTCGGGATCTCGGGACCAACCAGGTCGAGGGCAGCGGTGAGGATGATGACGTAGGAGAGGTTGTTGATCAGGCCTACAAGACGGTTAGCCAGGTGGTGATGATGGGGCAAAATAGGAGGAGCATACCGAAGATCCAGAAGGAGATGAGGACTGAAGTATCTGCGCCATTCACGAGGGCTTTGAATCTCGCCTTGTACCTCGCCCAAGAGGAGCCGGGCGAGCCTGGAAGCGGGAAGAGACCGGAGGAAGAGGGCGACCTGCTCATCATGGTCGAGACGAGAGTAGAGGATGGCCGAGGGTAGGCAGATGGGTACCACGGAGGGTGGACGAGAGGGCGATTGGGGTATCCAGCGCAACGTAACCGATGCTGGCAACTCTTCAGGGGCATGCGAACATGATCAGTCGGTGACGAATGGTCGTTCACACTGCTTACCCCCTCACCTCGCCGTCGATACCTTGCTGTCGTCGGATCTCTGAGGTTGGTGCTGTCGATGATGTGGGCTCGGATGTGAGTTCGGAAGTGGGCTCGGATCTCGGATGATTCGCGAACGTGGGCCGTGGCTCATGGGCGTGTAAGCGTGAGTGCCTCATTGCCTCAGTCACGCAGCCTTGGTCTGTTTGTGCCAGCAATATTCAGTCAAGCTGTCAACTATGGTGCGACAGGGAAGAGGAGGCAAGCTTGGACCTGCCTCGAAGGGGACCCATGTTCATTCTGGCCAATCAGGCTCCGCATGGCCGAGATCCCATTTTCTTCATCATCTTTTTATGGGGCAAGCCTCCTCGCTTGCCGGGATGAGGGGACCAAAGCTGCAGGGCGGGCGCGGGAGCGATCACAACCAGACTAGTGCATTTGCTAGGTCAAGGGTGCGAATGTCGATGTGGCAAAACGATCTTCGAGCGGCCAGGGCGGTGGACGTTGGTGGGTCTTGCCGCTCCGTACCACGCACGACTGTACAGTGAGTACAAGTACCTACTTGGTGCCTCCGTACGTACTCCGTCGGTGCGGTGTGTGCAGTCACCGCAGTGCGCATACACCATGTCACTCTGTGGTGACTGACTGACTCAGCCAGGGCAGGAGAGACAAGGCGGCAAGGCCCACAAGTCGCGAGGAGGGAAATCATCTGCATCACCATTTCCCATTTCACCCTCTACAGTACGAGTACTCGTCCCTCCCTCTCCCTCTGCACTCTGTCTGCTACAACATCCACCTCCACCTCCACACACACGCACACACACAAACACACACTCTCTCCCTCACACACACACACATATCCATATCCATAACCATCACATCCACCATTTCCACCATCTCCACCGTCTCCACCGTCTCCACCATCTCTATCGCATCCACCGCCTCCCTCACATCCATCACGTCCATCCGGCAAGCTCTGGAAGAACCCAGCGGCAGATTTCTGCTCTCGCACCGCACAACATCATTCATTCCTCTGGTCGATTCAAGTCTCGTCACATCGCATCGCCATGGCTTCATAGGTCTTGTGCCCGCGTACTATCGTCGTCCGATGTGGATTCAGCCCGTGGCATATTCAGAGACATCTTACCTAGCCGCGACCGTCATCGTCTTCGGAGGGCCATCACTCGGAAGGTTACAGAGGTCCAGCATCACTCAAACAACACAGCCTCGATCGATGAGCGCGTCGACGAACTGAACCGCCTAACCGCGTTCTTCGAATCCCCAGCTTTGCCGATATCGAGAGCAAACATTCCATAATCGATCGAGACACCGCCGCCGACCCCAAAGACATTATGGATCCACGGCAGCCGCCCCAGCATCCCTTCTCACGGAATACCGCCTCACCTTACGACGGGCGCACCCCATTTCCTCCCTCTGCCACGCAACCGCCGCCTTTCCCTCCGTCGTCACATCCTCCGAATCCGGCACCTTCGTACTCCTCCGATCACCATCGAAGACCGTCGGATCCTCCATACTACAACGCACCACGAGGCTATGCTCCAGGTGGTCCACCGCTGTCTGGCCAGGGCCATTCTCGACATCAAAGTGCTTCCTCGATACACGTAACTCCGGCCACTCGAGGCATGCCTCCGCCGTCATCTCCTCAACAGCCTTCGCAGTCTACACATAATGGATATGGTCCACCGCCTATGCGTGCTCCCTCGGCTCCGGCTGGTCCTCCGCCATTTCAAGGAGGACGTGAGCTACCAGCGCTCCCGCCCATCGTCACCCGACCGCAGAATAATGGGATGTCAATTTCCTCTTTACTAGGTGGACCTCCGACTACGAGTCGCGAACAACCCCCCCCAACACAATACACTTCACCGACACATACATCGGCGCCAGGGCAGGTCTATCCAGGCGCAACCCACCCATCACCACGGATGAGTACGACTGCTCAAGATTATACTCCCTTTCGTCGACCTCAAACCCCCGACCATCCCAGACCTTATGAGACGAGAGATCATCGTGCGAATTCAGCCGGGTCTCCACCAGGAGTGGGCCATTATGGAACTCCTGAGGGACGAGGAAGATACAGCACACCACAGTCATACTCAAGACCTGGTCCATCCGGGATGCCACCCGCGGACGATCGCCGTGAAACGATGCGTATACCGAATTCGAATTCTTCAGCACCACCACGACCGACCAGTCAACCCAGTGTCGGAGGACCACCACAACGAGGCTACGAAAATTCCCGGCCGATGGGGCATCCGGAAACCGTGTTTGGTCGGAGGGTGGAAAATAGGTCGCGACCGGGAGAGTCACATGGTCGAGCGGAATTATCCTATCCTGGACCTTTTGAGGAGAGGCCAAATCCTCCGTATACCTATGCCGAGAGGGACAGGGTGGAGAGGGAGCTTGCCTTACAACGAGAGAGGGATCGTGAGCGCGAACGAGAGAGAGAACGGGATCGAGAACGTGAGAGGGAGCGGGAGCGGGAAAGGGAGCGAGAGCACGAACGAGAGAGAGAGTTGGAGAGGGAGAGGGAACGAGATCGTGAGCAACAGCGGGAAATAGAGAGGGAACTGGAACGAAGACGTCGAGCCTTGAGTGGGAATGCAAATGATGTTCACATGGACTACGCACGCCATCCTCCGCAGAGAAATGGGTACACTCGCCCACCCGATCCTCATACACAACCAGCATGGATGAGGCCTGACTATGAGCCACCTCGACCAGCATACGAACCAATACCTCCACAGCCAGAAAGGCCCCCGCCTCAACATCATCAACCACATAGCCAACCTCCGGTTGGATATGGATATCCAGCGAGCACCGGTCCGCAACTTGGAAGTCATCCTGCATATGCCCCAGGCGAGCCACCATACCCACCGGCTTCTCAACCTCCCTCGATGCCTCCCCAGCATAATGCGACCCCTATGCCTCACTTCGAGTTTGAACGCCAAATGCTCGAGCAACATAGACTCGCACAGGTGCAGCGTCACCAGCAGACGGCTGCGGCTGCCTCCCCATACTCGATGCCACCTCAAAATGGACCTTATCAACTTCAGGAGTCCCCTACTAGGAGGGCTTCGGAAGAGTCTCAGCAGATGCAGCAACAGCGTAGCTACCTGGGCGTTGAGTTCAATCGAAAAGGTCGCATATCTCCACTTCCCCAAGCAGTCCAAGGAGCACAAGCCCAGCATAGTGGACCGGGTGGAGAGCCGGGAATCAAGAATGAGTTTGGTCGGATGTTTTCTGGGATTGGTAGTGGAGTTGGCCTCGGTGTTCCTAGTCCTGTCTCGGCTGGAGCACAGGCGATGCCATTCTCGAATGCCAATCCGCTTCGCCGAGAGGAACTTGAGAGGGAGTTTCCGAACCAGGATACGCCAATGGACAATGGTGCCCCTAAATTAGCACGGTCGTCTTCTAAGACGGGGGTTACCTCTCGAAGAAGGAAATTGAAAGAGGAGGATACTAGAGGCGATGATGAAAGTAGCGCGGGTAGACGAACTCCTAGCGGGAGAGTCAAACGTGCAAAGACGCATCATCATCACCATCACCAGTATGTTCCCCTCTGCCTCTTTGCTGAACTTGGTAGCTAACGAGGCTTTGATTGAGTCACCACCATCATCACACTGAACCCACATCTACGCCCGTCCAAATCAATAGCACCCCTTTCAAGAATGCTAAGGGCTCAGCCATTCCATCGCCACCGGGCGGAGACCCGAAACCAGTATCTGGAACTCACCACCACCATATCCCAACCTCCAAAAATCACCATCACGTGACACCGTCGAAGCCTGCTCCTCAATCCAATCCGATAACGCCCTTGCCACTTCGAACGGTCCACTCGGATAAGGTTCTGGAGAGTGTTTCCAATCGCCAACGTCTTCATCTTGGTGTCTTCAATTATGAAGCAAAGCTTGAACCAAGTAGTAGAGAGACACGGAGTGGTGGTGTAAGGTCCAATTTAAGTTTTGCTAGCACTCCTTTGCCCCTACCTCGACTTCTGGGGAAAGAGAATTGCACCTTGACCGTCAATGTCTCACGAGCTTTCCTATCTGATGTTAGCAGAGAAGAGATTACTCGACGTCGAGCTGTGTACGGGACCGATATCTACACCGACGACTCTGATGTGATTGCTGCTTGTATCCACGAGGGCTGGTTCCGTGGCGCTTGGGCTCCGGATGTTGATACAAAATATCTAGATCTCGAGATCGGCCGGCAGCCTCGTGTCCCCATCGGTCCAGATCGGATCCTGTTGCATCCTCCGCCCAGCGGTCCCGTCAAGGTTCCAAAGGGCTACGATGCTCACGTCAAGATTCTCGCCCTTCCCGCTCTCGTGGAATATAAGAGTTGCGTGCGATTTGGAATCAAGTCGAGAGAATGGGGGGTGAAACGTGCTGGACATAGAGGGTCACATGACGGGATGAGCTTCAAAATCATGAGTGTGCAATGGGTTCCGGAGGAGAAGGGCGGCTCACTCCCCAATCGAAAGGCTGCATTTAGCCAAGCGTTATCTGCTGAGGAGGAAGAGGAGGAAACACGCCTAGCTGTTGCATTTGCCAAGGTTAGTGATCTGCTCATCGAAGCCGACGCAGCAGCAGGCCAGAGTTTCGAGCGAGGTACCGGCGTGCTGGAAGGTGGCGAAATCAAAGGCGTCGCCTCGAAATCCTGGAACAAACCCAAGCCGAAGAAAGTCGTCAAGGCCAACACCAGTACTGTCCTCCCAGGTATCAGAAAGGAGATCCCTCCCCCTCCCACAGAACCCATCAGTCCCATCGCGCCAGCGCCAAAACGAGAGTCCATGGCTGCTCCTGCGACGGCGGCAGAGGCCGCTGTGTTGGCTGCGCTTGCGAGTATGCCAGTGCAAGCATCAGCGCCTCTGCCTGCCCCTGTGCTGCAGGAGAAGGGGGTGGTGGAAATGGTTACTGAGAGGATGATCGAGAATGCGAATGCGAATTCCGCGACGTGAAGACCATCACTCTTGTCACAAGGAGAATCACCTGTGATGCAGGAGAATGGGCTGGTGTCCCCTCGCGTGGCTTGATCATGAGACCAGATCTGGTGCAGGGCAATCGAGAGAGGCGTTTGTGGAATATTTATCCGCGACAAAGTGGCAACTTCGTGCATCGCTTGACATTCTTGTCCTCTGCCATCTACAAGGACAGACGCATGTCACATGTAAGATTGAAGTATTCCTTGTGCGTTCGATAGGGATATTAGGCCTGTACGCCCCCATTTAATGGACTTTTTTTTGGAGGGGAATAATTAGCAATGACAGAGCAGCAGTACCTTTATAAAAAAGCAAACCCAGCGCATAATATATGATGGTTTGTGTGTCTATTGTGAACCGGTGCCGGCGTGCGTTTGGCGAGTGGCGTGAGGAAGGCTGCGACCTTTTCCACGGCGATCCCTACGACTAAATCTGCGCTAGCTCTCGATGGAAGGGTTGAGGTGAAAACACGCATCCATTTACCCCTAAGCCTGCTACAACCTCCCGCAGCCTCTAGGTCCTTTCTCACGACTCAGGCGAATCCCTCAGTCCCGCCACCACACCTCATCCCCCCGCCCCTTCCTCCTCCGCAATGGCATGCCTACCCGAGGGGCCCAGAGGACATACGAGTTACACATGCTGGGACGAGACGGCGCCGAGGAAGACCTATGGGGAGGTGCGTCGGTTTGTGGGTGGAGGGTTGGGCTCGGCGGCAGTGGGCAGCTAGCAATGTGAAGAGGGAGGTTGGGTGGTAAGGTAAGGTAAGGCAAGGTAAGGCAAGGTAAGGAAAGGCAAGGCAAGGCAAGCGTGACGAGACGAGACGAGACGGGACGAGACGGGACGAGATGTCTAGGGTGGGAGGCTAGGGTACAGTACTGTACGGACTCCGTATCGATCGATCGAGAAGGGCCCACTGGGCAGCGAAGATCCCAGGCCGGCGTTTCTGGGCGGAGGGGGGCATTGCGTCGTTGTGTGGCCGGCCGGTGGCTGTCGCTGTTGGTTGGCATGTTGCGTTCGTTTGCTGGTGTTTGGCGAGGCGGTGGAAAGGAGTGCGAAGCGGATTCAAGCGACGCGAGATGGGAGGCTGAGGAGGGGAGGAGGGGGGGGGGGGGGGGGGGAGATAGGACGATGCGAAGTCACGGCATCTCGTCAGCATCAATAAGTAGTGAAGTGCTTGTGTACGAAGACGGCCATTCTGGAACCGCCACTCATTCCTTTTCATTGCAGTGATTGCACTACTAGATAGGATCTCAAACCTGTGCCTACGTACAATGAAAGACCTAGAACCGCAAATCCCAGCCAATCTTGGGTCCCAGCTTCGGCAGCTCATCAGCCACGCTCTGCACATCCTTGTCGCCTCTTCCACTTAAGCAGATAACAATATCTTGACCTTTCTCCATCTTTTCAGCAAGTTCCAAAGCACCGTAGATAGCATGTGCAGTCTCCAATGCAGGAATAATGCCCTCCAATTGACTAATAAGTCTGAAGCCGATGAATGCCTCCGCGTCGGTCGCAGAGATGAACGTCGCACGGTCGTTGTCTTTCCAAGATGATAGTTCGGGGCCGACACCGGGGTAATCAAGACCGGCGGAGACGGAATGGGTATCTTGGATTTGACCGTGACGGTCTTGAAGGACGTATGTTCGGACACCGTGGAGAACACCTTTGGTACCACCGGAGAGAGTGGCGCTGTGTCGATCGGTATCAACACCATCACCGCCCGCTTCAACGCCGACGAGCTTGACGCTTGGGTCCTTGGAGAAGGGGTAGAACATGCCAACTGCATTGCTGCCACCGCCCACACAGGCAACGACTGCATCTGGAAGCTTGCCGCGTTTCTCGAGCATTTGTTGGCGGGTTTCGTTGCCAATTACGGATTGGAAGGTTCGGACGATGGTGGGGAATGGATGGGGACCGATGGCTGAGCCGATGATGTAGTGCGTTGTGTCGAGCTTGACGACCCAAGCGCGCATTGCTTCGTTGACGGCGTCGCGGAGAGTCTTGGATCCTGCTTCGACGGCGACGACCGAGGCACCGAGAAGCTTGATTCGGAAGACGTTCAGTGCTTGTCTTCTTACATCTTCCTATATAACTGTAAGTATGTTGTTTGACAAGTCCAATGTGTCAACTTACTGCTCCCATATAAATTGTGCACTTCATGCCAAACTTAGCACAGACTGTAGCGGTGGCTACACCATGCTGTCCAGCACCAGTTTCAGCAATAATCTCAGTCTTGCCCAACCTCCGCGCTAGCAAGATCTGGCCTAGGGCATTATTGATCTTGTGACTGCCGGTGTGGTTGAGATCTTCTCTCTTCAGCCAGATGTTTGCACCACCAGCATGTTCTGTTAGTCTCTCTGCAAGATGCAGCTGACCAGGCCGTCCCATATAAGGGTAGTATGTTCGATACTCTTCCCAGAAGCTTGGGTCATCCTTGATCTTGTTGAAACCAGCCTCAAGCTCTGATAAACAGTCCATCAGTGACTCTGGCACGTATTGACCACCAAACTCTCCAAATCGTGCAGGCAATATAGATGGGTCAACAGGACCATCCGTATTCAGGGCCTCGATTTGGTCTGCTAAACCTGGGCCTGAAGACTCCTTGATGACACCATCCACATGGACATTCTCACCGCTGGGTTCTTGTGCTTCATGCATCGTCTCGACAATACCGACTTCTCGGGTCAGGCCTCCATTTAAAGCATTGCTTCGACCACAGACTTCAGCACAGTATTCCTCGACAGCTTTCGCCTCTTGACCAGCTTGCGCCTCAGCCAGGGTGATGATGATTTGACTTCCAATGACAACACCATCCGCAATTTTGGCAACACTTAGGAAGTGATCTCTTGTGCTGACGCCAAATCCTACGGCAGCGGGGACATTTCCAGAGTATTCTTTGACCCTCCGTAGTAGATCTGGCAGACCGGTATTGAGAGATCCGGTAGCACCAGTGACACCCATCCGTGAGACAACATAAATAAAGGAATCGGCAAGCTTGCATAGAAGTTTCATTCGGCTCTCGGAGGTGGATGGTGCAATCAAGGGTACATATGATAATCTGCGCAGGAATTGTTAGGGTCGGGCCATATTATGTCAAGGATCTGTCGACTCACCCTCCCTTTGCGCAGAAGTTCCTGAAAGTGACGGCTTCTTCGGGTGGTAGATCAACAACAATGAAGCCATTGACTCCAACCTCTTTGCAGTCCTTCAACAGTCTCTCCTCTCCATAACTGAGCATGGGGTTGTAGTAGCCCATAAACAGGACTGGCGCTTTCAAACCCTTTTTTCGTGCTGTCCGTACCATCTCGAGGGTAGATTCGACTGTGACACCATTCTTGAGAGCAATCTAATACATGTTAGGCTATTGTTTCTCGGGTAAGTGCTGTGGACGAACAGTATTTGACTTTTGGATCGTTGGGCCATCCGCAATTGGATCTGTAAAGGGAAGACCGAGTTCAATGACATCTATACTCTTAATTAGTGACTTTTCAGGCACATCGAATTGGCATCATACCAGCACCACCAGCTTCCAACCCTAACAAAATATCGACAGTGAGGGCAGGTGTTGGAAATCCTGCAGTAAAGTATGTCACCAATGCCGGCTGTCAACAAAGAAATTTGTTAGTTCTGAATAGACAATTGATGAATTGAAGGTGAAAAGGCTCACTCTCCCCTCCTTCTTGCATTGCGCGAATGTTTTCTTGAGTCCTTCCGCCATTCTGACTTGCGATATGTACGTAGAATGGTTCAATTACAAGAGTTGAAGGAGTTGGATGGTCTTAAATAGACTTCTTGTGACTCAATGGAAGTAGACTGGATAAAGATCTACGGACCTCCATCGCCCCTCCATCCCAATCGAGTTCACCGCCCCAGCGCCCTGTTTTTTGCCCGGGCCGAGTGGACTTAAGATTACATAATCATGAGGCAACCTCATTGGATTTTCCGGAAAGGTTTGTCGACGACAAAAAACATTACAAACAATATCGCACGCCCCGATCCAAATATCCGCGAGCAGAATAGCCAATTGCTCGATACTACTCCAACTCGAAACGCCCAAATGTCGAGACGACTCCCACCAGCTTTCCTCCTCCCTTCCCGCCGCTTCTTCACGCAATCCTGTCGCCGCACAGCCTTCGCTACAGGACCATCACCTCCACGGCTTCCTCCCAAAGAACAAGAAGAATTCGAGCGACTACAGAGAAGTTCCACCGGCGCATTCAGCACTCCAAAGACGGTAGAGCGTAAAGATTCCTCGCCAGCCGGTCAATCGCGACCTCGACCGCAAATCAATCAATCTCTCGCATCGAAACCCACCTCCGAAGAAGCGCAAATCAATGCTCGAGTCGAAGCATCAGGCAAAGGCGAAGAGCTGCATCCAGATATTAGAAGGGGCGCAAAGCCCGAGTTTGACGGCGAACGCAATCCGAAGACTGGGGAGGTTGGAGGCCCCAAGAATGAACCTCTAAGATGGGGTAGTACGGCTGATAGAGGTGATTGGAGCTATAATGGGAGAGTGACAGATTTTTAGAAGCCTGGAGGTCGGATGAACGTCGCTCTCTCCATGTCCACGAGTAACTTTGCTGCGAGCTGTATATGTAAGGATGAGCGAGTATCGATAATACGAATGTATCCGTACAACAACAAAGTGCTTGGCGCAAGTTTATGCTGCCGTTGCTTGCTCTATTGGGTTTGTTATCTTTCTGCGATTTAGTGTTTTCAATTATTTTACCGTGAAAAGTGATTTCGCACCCCTTCCGGATTGCAAGTTACTTTCCATTACCCTGTTCGCATTCGTGGCGAATCAATTTGCATAGCCTTTTACGTGCCTGCATATGAGATTTAGAATTTCTGCCTCTTTATTCTACTTCGTAAGTCGGGTGACCTGCTTCAGAAACTACGTCCTATTGGCAATCTTTTACTGGACATCAATTTCCATTCAAACGTTGATTTGTTTGTTTATTTTTTTCTTGGTTTTATTGTGCTGTCTAAAGTCCTCGACTACTCTAGTATATATCACGTCAGGCAACTTCTTGCCCCTAGCTAAAGCACGCCTTCCTCAGGATGGGGATACTTTTCGCTCTAGAATAAAAACATTACCTCATCAACGGTATAGGACCCCCTAGACCGTCATTTAAGCTAGTACTTAGGGAGGTGATTCCTACCTTTTCTACGGAGGTACATTGTTGATTTCCTTCCACATCGAGTAGTCGTTTTCCCCCTTGCTGACCGCCTTATCATTTGGGCATCAACATCCAAGCTTGTTTGTTACTAGGTCGGTACCGTTTTAATCACTTGTTTCTTACTCTAATCAAGTGTACCCTTCGTATCTCTCTGTCTTGAATCTTAACCGATAGCCTCGCCAGTTCCATGTAAGCGACAGGGGTTAACGTCCAACCAAAAAATATTGCTGACATCGACAAGAGCAACAAGCCGCCACAATATATCACCTAATTGAACAGCTGAAAATATTGAACACCGTCTAGAAATCTTCTTGCTGTCCTTCCACTTTCAGTATCCTGTTGTTCGACTTGCACACTTTACCCGTAGATTTACGGTCGTACCAGCTATTGCGGCACAGCACACCTTCCACCCTAAACTACAGTTCTGTGTACTTCGAAGTAGTATGCCAGTAGATCAGCGGAGTAAGACAGGGTATATAGGGCTCGAGCGCAAAGCCAATCGATCCCAACGAACCACTAGAGGAGCGTAGAATTGTTTCACTAGTGGTGATTTTACTGCCATACGAGTTTACCGAGTTTAGGGTGGAAGGGTTGGCATAACCCAAAGCCTTCGTACGGACTTCGTACAACATCTTCAACTTAAATTGAAACCTCCAATCTATCGTCTCTCTCACACCTATCGCAGCAATGTCTTCAAGCCCTAAACTTAAACCTCTGTCGGAGTTTACACGCCTCAACGATATCATAGCAGTCTACAAGCCACCCTTGCAGCCGAATCGTCCAGCATCCTCTCCATCACCATCAAGCACCCCCCAAGAACCGTCTCTCGTCATCCTCTGCACATGGCTAGGTGGTGCCACGTCTCGTCGAATATCAACCTACACTCGCACCTACCAGCGTCTCCTCCCCCATGCCTCCATCCTCCTCATCCAAACCACCACAGCCGACATGACATACCGCAGCATTCCAGCCCAACACTCCCGCATGCTTCCGGCGCGGGATTACGTTTCCAACTTCCTTGCCTCGCAAACTCGCGCTGGTAGTGAGGCCAACAATAGAACGCTCCCTCTGAATGGTCCAGGACAACCGATACTATTGCATATGCTGAGTAGCGGAGGAGCAAACACTGCTTGTATCCTTGCTTTTGCGCTTGAAGAGACCAGTACGCCTCTCCCGCGATATTTGATGGGCATTATACATGATTGCAATCCTGGGATGCAGGATTTTTGGCGGGGTTTTGATAGTCTTAGGGTATCACTAGCGAAATCCTCACTCCCAGTCCGCGTCATCGGGACTTCGACTTCATTCATATCTATGGTCGCTCTACAACCACTCATGAAAACTGGCGCCATAAAAGGGATGGACTTTTTAAGAGAGAAGTTGTTGGAGTTACTTGGAACGCCTGGAGAGATGAAGGGCACCAAGAGATTATATATGTGGAGCCGGGGTGACAGAGTTATTGACTGGACAGCTGTAAGTAGACATGCTGAAGATGCGAGGAAAATGGGATTCGAAGTTGAGGAGAGGATGTTTGAGCAGGGGGAGCATTGTGCGTTGCCAATGGCCAATGGGAAAGAATACTGGGATGAGATTCGGGAGTTGTGGAAAGGGGAAAAGCAAGCTGAGATTGAGCCTAAAGAACAGGGGGTATTGGTCATTAAGAGTAAATTGTAACCATAATTAATATGAGAGAAGAGTTATTTTAACGGAAAATATCCCATCTACTGCATTCTAGTTTAAAAGCTTATCATGTGCTATGTAAATTCATAGATGTTTCTTATGTGCTACCCCCAGAAAGGCAAATTAGAGTGTTTCTAGCACCAGCCCGGGCGTACTCGGCGGTCATTCCCAGGATGAATCTATCTCTCGTGATTCTTATTCAATTCCTCTGATGAAAAGCTAGTCGTAGAGATCGAAACCGCGTGTAAATATATCCTCTTTGACTCATTTTAAGTAGGGCCGGCTAGAGTCTTGGTTTTGGGCAACACACTCGATGTCCTCTATCATATATTGCTGATCGGCACAGTCGTAGAACACCCTTTCATTGGTTTCTTGGGCCACTGTTATAATGCGGCGTGTAGGTAAGCTGTGCTCCCAGATATCATTTTGGATTTCGAATGGTAGGTCCGAGAATCGGTGAAAGGTGGTTGTTTTTTCCTGATTGTCGCCTCCAAAGTCCAAAGGCATATCTGACTCTGTGTAGTTGCTCGTGTCATCAAATAAGTTGAAATCGGACAGTTTTAAATCCAAGGGTGAACTAAGGGGTCGATCAGTTTCAATATCAAAAGATGACAATTCTCAAGGTATTCGAAACAAGAGTTGATGCGTTAGAATACGTACTTCATGTTCGCAATTTGTTTTAGAACAGATTGCTGGTCGCTTTGTCGTCGCGACAATATGGCGTCGAAATAATGTCTCTTGACACAGTGATGTATTTCAGAGGAAGATCTCGACAACTTGGGACAGATCGAAAAAAGAAATGTGCGTCAACACCGCTGCCTTATGAGTCGGTAAAGAAATACCGGTAAGATAGTTTACTTGCAGAGGTCCGAGCGTCTTACTGTATTTCTTACAGATATGTGGGAGCTGCACGAGACTTCACTGGTACCGCACTTGGCAAAGTTCACTTCGTGAAAGAGGTTTAACGAGTCTTTTTGAAGGGGAAAAAACATGGAACCGTTTTATTCTGTCTTATACAATAAACTCATCTTGAGGTATATACTTGAGGGGGCTCCACACACACATAGGCTTTACAAATTTGAAATTGGATGACAACACTTTCATTCCTAAAGACCAGTAGTGGAATCAGCAATATTTGGTATATTTTAGTAGAAAATGTTAACCTAGAAGTTCCCTGTAATGGCTGGGAAACTTGCTTCGAAAGAGCCATTGAAATAATGAAGAAAAGGGAGTAAACACCCTATTTTGCCACGGCTAACTACTGATGCGGAAAATATTTTCCTAGATTCCACTATCTAAGTTTGCTCAAGAAGCGTTTCTTTACTTCTTTTCGCGCACTCAACCTTCAGATTTTCATTTGCTAGTGTTTCTAATTGCTAGCGATCACAAGCCTTTCCACATGCATTTGATTGTTTATGTTGCCTAGCGCACAAGTTTCCCACACAATTTCGGTGGCATGCTTCAATGCGTTGTTATCTTTATTTTTATTTTGCGGACATCCATGCCACGTGATACTCTCGCTTGGAAAACTGCTCTAGTAGAAGTGACCGGCTACAGTCGAGAATTTATGTTGTGCTGGTGAGCCATCCACCAGTTTTCTCCTTCTCTCTCTAGGCTCGGGCTTGCTGCCCTCTATTTTCACAGTTCAAGAAAGCTGCATCCATCCTCGCTTTAGTCCTCCAATTAGTTCTCATAGTCGCCAGTATCTAGTTACCTACCCTGCAAGGACCTCGAAAGGCATCAATCCCCAAATCGATAACCCTCATAGCCAAGCCTTATGCGACAGTGCTCAGCACACCATTTCAGAGGCTACTTTTCTCGAAATTCTCGGTCACAGCTTCATCCATCTCTTCGCTATCGAAACCCGACCCAAAATCTTCTGCCAACATCGATTCGGCCTCGTGCAACGGGAAACACGAGAGGTAGATGGATTCTAATGGGAGAAAAATAGAGAGATATCTGAAAGTTAGCCGAGGGAGGATCCAACACAACAGCTTCAAAAGACCTCAAACTTGGAAACCTTCATACGATTCTCTAGTCTCTCACCTAAGCTCAGACAGATAGTTTGGAAGTATGTTGCTATCAATGGCCGCACAGCATACCTTGATGTCATCGGTCGTTGTTCAGGCAGCCGCAGTGATCTCTTCGGTACTCCCGAGGTTATGCGAGATAATATCAAATTTCGGGGCGTTGGATTGCGTCTTTATGCACTAGGGTTTGGCAAGAAGTTGTACTCCAAGTATCCGAGGTGTTTCCCCATAGGCGATACATTTTGTTTCGACACAAAGAACGGCATCAACTCCTTCACTCTCGCTAACGCAAGATGCGGAGAAGTGGAGACCTTGAACAACGCCTAAGCAAAAAAAATAATAGTTGACAATTGGGCGATATCACCCAAGAATGTCCAGGCATTCATGGTATCCCAAAGCAACATACCTTGCTATTGCCTCATCGAGGATGCACTATTTAATTCAGCCACCGCCTTTTCACAACAATGGGTACACTCGCACAGTTATATCTGTCCTTTCATTAGATTCCCACAATTACAACAGCTAGACTTTCTTACTCCAGTATGGTTGGTAGACATTTGTTCAGGGGACGAGAGAATTCTGTCTATCGCAGCTCAAAATGTTTCAACATTCGAATGGTTCGGTAACAAAGATTCCGCATGATTCTGCAACAAATCTTTTCTCGTCTGTTTATCACTATCAATGAAAAAGAATCGGGGAACTTTGGAATGAAAGCACCTGCTGTGGCAGATTCATATTGGGAATTACAACAGTCCATTATACCCCTTAATGCGATTCTAGGTCTACCACAAGGCAACACATGGTATGTCCTTCAGAATTTGTTGCATGCATTTTTAGCATGAAATCTTATATTGAATTTGGAATTCATAGAACGACTCCAAGCAGAGTAGGATCGAATTGGGGTATGGGAAGAGTTTGTGAATGATTCCACATACCTCAATCCTTATCGATGAATAATGCGTGAAAAATGCTGCTAGAACATCATAGCTGGAGCAATGCAATATAAATCAGGGAAATTGTAGCTTGAAGTTTGAGTTCATCAGTCTCTAGGTGTTATGATCCTTCAAAGAAAATCAGAATCAATATATATAGAACACTGCAATGCTAAGGCGACTGTACACTGTAGATATTACACAGAAGAGGGGCTTGGTAGACATAATACAAAGTCGATGCTTGCATCAGTAATTGAACTGTCCTCAGATGGCGAGAGGTTGAACAAAGTTTGTTTCGTTAAAGCATAACCTTAAACTTTCCAAGCAGTCCTTCAGTACATCAAGTCCAAAAATGACCAGCAGTGGTCACCTCTCAATGTGCTTCCCGCCAACGATAAGAAATTATCGAGAGCATTAGGAATATGCAACAGAATACAAATTGAAATACAGATTGGATCAGCGTTAAGCACACGCTCTAATTTTAAAGACTATTTCAAGTATGAAGGCGAAAGTAAGCACACGCTCTAATTTTAAAGACTATTTCAAGTATGAAGGCGAAAGACTTTCTAGAATCTAAGGGAACGTTCTGCGAGAGGAGGATGGGCAATAGACCGAGTTTTTCATGTGCCATTTCCAAGGTCTCTCACCTAGTTTATTCATCTGTAAAATAGATTATAACTACGCTCTACTAGCTCATCCGACAGGGAAAGTTCTCTGGGGTGGTATATCAAGATAAGATGGAACTATGAGAATGTTAGATCTAGCGCTTATCCGCTTAAGCGATGAATGTCACGAGATCACAAGTCGGGAGATGCCACTATAGGCATGGAATGTATGGCCGAGGGCCCTCAAAATGGGGCAGAATATGTTACGGTAGTTTATGAAAGTTATGTATCTTCGACACTAGTCAAAATTAGCTTTTGCGCTAGTGGGAGGCATTATATTTTTCTCTTCCCTTTGTCCCCTCGAGCCCGGTATCGTAGCTCTCAGATCGAGCAATTGAATACGATTTCTGAGCAATTTGTCGGGTTCATAAACGGACATAAATCTGGTGCACGGCTGCTTAATCCGTGGAATTCTCCCCTCATTCCTGGCAGCTACGATTTCGGGCTGGAGGGGATAGAAACTCAATGATTGAGCAACACGATGTTCCCAGCGTTGCCCATATCCGGAAAGTGGAACTATGGGGAGCATTTCAAATTGATCAATGTTATTCAAGACAAAGGGTCAGACTACATGCTGAGTGGGGTGCCTAAGTAATTATCTTCTCTCCTAGAACAGGGCCTATTGAAACTTACATATAGAGATGCCATGCTAGTGCCTAACAAAAAAACAGTATAGGAATCAGACTTCATGAGATATGTGGATAATATCACATCAACTAATTCTTATTAGCATTTCGACGTCATCTTGAGATTCTCAGCACAACTGATACTGAGATTTAGGATACAAGTCTATTATCCAAATTTGGACCCCAGCTAGTGAAGTAGCTCATTTTGCCGGCGTTGCCTCCAGTATTATTAATCGAAATGGTATCGTTGTCTCTCTTTATTTCAAAGGTTATATTGTTGGATTCGGCCTTCTCCTGGAACCAGATACCATCTTCATGGCTTAATAGCAGCAGCCGCTGCCAGATGAATTTGGCGAGGTAATTCGTTCAATATTCTCAGAGGGTTTTACTTCCGTCAGTCTAGGGCCATTTCACGCGTAGTAGTAAATAGAAAGTTGCCTTGGGAGTTATAAGGGTTTTGTTGGGGAATTTAAATGGGTTCAACAAAATAATAAATTAGACGATGAGTAAGTTTGTGAACATAATAGTCCAATTCATACCCGAGTCTAGTTAATAAATTAAAAATCTAATTAGGCAAGCTCTCATATTTATATGGAGGTAGTTAGCATCCGACTCAAACACATATGCAAGAACAACAAATTTTCTATAGTATACAGAGTTAAATTCAACTACAATACAATGCGAATAATGACAAAGCTCGAGATAACATAAAGTTGTCTATTTTGCGAACTGTTTGTTTCTTATTCACATTCCTTTGAAACTTTGACTATTCACCATGTTGAGACCCCCCCCCCTTAGTAAAGGATGAGCAAAAAATGATGTAGGACACGGTTTAAGTGTGAATTATTCAACTTCACTTATTTATTCGACAGTTCAACTGACGTCTGTTAATCCGTGGAGGGAATGTCTTCAAATTTATATCTACTACCAGACAACGACAATACAACCCAGTCTTCTTGAAAACAAAATCTGATTGTGATCATCAACAATGGCAGCAAAACACCTTTCAGACCATACTGACATTGACACCGCAGAATCTACGGTTTCAGTTGGCAAATCCATGATGGCTAGTAATAGTGTGGAAAGAGGTGGAGATGAAATTGGTGATCATGCTTCAACAACTTGTAAGATTCCACGCATTCTTTTCCCCGCTGTCTTGAATCCTAGTACTTACTTTCTCTGCTTGCAGCAGAGCATTCTGCATTCTCCGCTAGAGCCGTCGACTCCGATCCCAACCAAGCATACGAACCCCTGAATGAATTCCATCTCTTCTCAAAATTACCAGCCGAGGTTCGTCAGGGCATCTGGGAATTGAGTCTGCCTGCATCCCCACAGTATGCGATCATCGTCGATCAGGATCCCACACATGCGAGTGGTCGATTTACACTCCCAGGAATCGTTTGCCATATCCCAGCTGCCTTACAGTGTAACCATGAATCTCGAGAGTCCGCCTTGAGGCGGATGACTACTACCACGTTCGAAACACCTAACGGTACCAAAGTGGTTTTCTAATTCGATCTAAACAAGACTCTCTTCTGCATCGACAAAGGATTTATGGAATTTCGTTGGAGATTTGTGCCTCTCAGCACTAGTCTTTCTGGTCCAGGGCATGATCCTAACAAGTTCATCGATAATTCGCGGGTCATGAAATGCTTGAAAGAATCAATGAAGCATATCACCCTTGCAATTGGGACTACAAAGTACAAACCTGTGGACTTCTTGGGTTTCCGCGCAATCGAGACGCTAATCTTCAATGGCACATCTAACTGGGGTGATACATAAGACATGGCCTGGAATACCGATCTTAAACATCCATATGAAGGAACAATGCGAACTGCTTTCTCTTTCAACTTGTTTCATGGGGGCTCCAGGCCAGTCACCTATCTTCAGGCACTCAATAATGATCCAAATAGAATAGTTACGGGTTTCAAGGACTTGGGCGTTATGCGCAACCCGAAAACCGAAAAGGAAAGTACTAAAATGGCCGGTAAATTGGCGTCGGAGTACAAATTCCACATGACTGGTGACCGAAGATCTGGACTCACCTTTATAACGACAGCATTTTTCAATACTGGTTACCATTTAGCTTCTAGACCATGGGACTATCCTTTCATCTCAAATGCGTGGTGTAGGGAAGATATGTTGGTGGACAGGCTTCAAGAAACACTTTTCTTTGCACAGACTACCCATTCTCGAGAGAGCATAGCTCATGCCTGGCTTGAGAATTGACACAGGAGCAATGAAGAGCAGTACGTGTCGTCTGTGATGGGTTTGTCAAGGTTAGGGAATGGTTATCTTCACAAAAGACTGCTGTGATAGGATATTAGATAAGCGGACAATTGTCAATAGATAAGGAACCAGGCCCCTAAACACTGGCGATTCAACATTATCAACCAGAGTATCTAACAATATTTGTTGACTAGAGCACGTGCTCCTCGTAACTAATAGGGTTTCTGATCCCATGAAAAAGAGACTTCAATTACTTTCATCTACCATTGGAGCACTTTAACTCTATTTTGCCATTCCTTGTCATCCCCATCACCTCAAACACTTCCTCCCTTACCAGTTCCTATAGCCAACCTCTCTCATGAATTCTCACGTGTATATTCACCCTTACCCATCAATTATCGCGTCCTCAGAGCTCGGCGAACAAAATGCTGAGGCCAGCGGCCTACATTCTCTCTACCTACGCAAATCCTAACCTACACCCATTTGATGGTTCAAAAAATACTTTCGTTGGGACACTGTCATCTCATTTTTTTCATCCCTTTCCCCTCTTAACCCCCCCTAAAAAACAAAAGTTGGCATCAACTCACATCAACATAATAAGCTTTCCCCCTTCCCCTTTCTTTCTCCCTCCAATGTACAACTCCTTGAACACATACCTAATCTTCGTTTCTCTCTCACCAATCTTTAGAAATTTTGGTAGCGTATCTCTCGATTCCCCGCAAGACCCCTCGCTTCTTATATTTTAGTTGTAAACAAAGCTGGAACAGGGGACTTATGTGGGCCCGATCTATAGTGTAAAGGGCGGTATCAACCGAGCAATCCGTAGGGTTACTGAGGGGACAAACACCAATGAAAACACAGCTATAGATCATTATCCATTAAAGCTAGGCCTATCAGAGCTTTGCGAAAGAGGGGCTTGAATAGGGCCGATAGAAATATTTGCCCACCGTACATCTGCGTGGAACAATGAAAAGTCTCTCACAAAACCACGTTCTGAAATTGGCAATTCTGCAGTAGGTGGCCGTTGCTAACCTATTCTACATATGCGTTTCCACGGCCTTGAATTTCACGTAGACGAGTAGTATCTGTTGGAATGAGGGTCTTCAAATAGCACTTGATAATGTGGAGTCTCGATAGTTGAGGTAAAAAAGGTCTGATTTTCATTGTCAGTTTTCCCTGAGGTATGCCTCATATATATCTAGCTCCTCAGTTCATATTCTTTTCATGCCTTATCAAGAATAACTCTGTTGCCTAGTTTTAACTCTACTGCCTAGTAGGCAGCAGCTTTTGTCCCATATCACCGTACCTATCAACAGTATCTTGACCTCAAATACCTCACCGCTCAGCAAATGTCAAATTTCAAGATGTCACGCTTCAACGCCGCCCACCACACTACTCTTGCCGTCATCGACTTAGCCTCTGACATGAAGCTTCTCATCTTAACCTCTCTATGCCATCAAGTGCCCCTCCTTTCCAGCCAGAGCCTAACACCAAGGCCTGTTAATTTCCCCAGCATCGGCTTCCGCATACCCCACATCATTAGCACGCTAATTAAACTTTCACTTCCCTCTTCTCCTCCTTCTCTTGCTCCTAGCATCAGAAAAGCCGCATCGATGATTTCTGGAAGAAATAGAAGAACTGGATAAGATTTTGGCAGGTTTAAGATACAGGGGAAGGGGAGGGGCGCAGCCTTTTGAGAATACAAAATCCATCGTGCCACTGGTGAAGTGGATCCAGCGAGCCTGTGTTCTGAGACCGATGAGCACTCACACCTCGTATCCCGGTTACCGGCCGTGGAGAACTTGCTTTAGGCATGCGGTACATCTTAAGAATTGGAGCGAGACTTCCTTCACTGACGTGAGAGTGGGGTTGAGCTCAATCAGTTGGCATAATGTTTTAGGTAGGAAGCAATTGCAAGTACCGAAATCGAAGTCACACAGCGGAATCGAGGCGACAGCAAAGGGCACATGCGTCCATGTGTGATGCCCGAACGCCGGGTCAATACCTTGTATGTCGTGCGGCGTGCGCTTCCCAACATTCCATATCACTATAAATAATATATGCATAGTAACGTGGTTGTACACCGAGTCGATCATGTCACCAAGTCAATCACTTTTCCCTACCCCATTACTTTGAAATAGGATTGAATAACCACAACGCATAATATTAATTAAACCTACTCAGAATCCGATAAACTAGATATATCTATAGCCTCTTGACAAGTTCATGTATTATAACTAGTCTTTCGGTAAGTGCTACACCGTCGCCTAGAGGATTGCCCCTCATTTTGCCTACCCCCCTCAGAGCGCTTGTTGCGTCGGGCATGTTCCTCTGCCTCCATTTGAGCTAATACGTCCCACGTATCCTCTATAGTAAGTGCACCTCCTTGACGGACCTAAGTCTCTTTAGCTCTACGGCGCTTACTAAGTATATCATTTACCTTACGAAGGGTACGAACTTCGGCTAAAAATAGAGTTATTTTATAAGCTAATAGCTCTATACCCTTTACTAGTATAGCTATAGTCTTAAAAATAGAAGTTAGTAAGCTTTCTTAATAGTATAAAATACGATTCTTAACTAAAGTTATTTACGAAAGAGTATTAGTTAGATTATAAGAGGTCTATAAGACCTAAGAGTTAGTAGTAGTAGAGGGGGGGCTAGTAGGCGTAGAAGTTTATAATTAGATATTAAGCTTTAATATTATAGCCTAGAGATTAAAAGATACTAAGCTAGCTTTATAGAATTTAGTCTAGGTGTTTTAAGTTATTATTAATTACTTATAAGCTATATTAAAAGCTAAAAAGAACTCGATCTTAGTAATATAGTTAATATAAGCTTTAATAAAGATCTTAATTTAATACTTATATATATTTAAGAATACTAAAATATTTAATATTAAGTAGTTAGATTAAGTAAGAGAAATAAGAAGATAGATAAAGAGTAATAATATTATTAGCTTTATAATACTCTTAGAATATAGTTAATTTATAGCTCTTATATCTATTAAGAATAAGTATTTAATATAGACTCTTTACTTAAGTAGTAGTATATTTATTAAAGTACTAAAGCTATTCTAGATCTATCTTATTATTTATTTATCTATTACTTATAGATTTAATAACCTAGTTATATAAGAGGCTACTCTTAGTATACTAATTTATAAGATAATTCTTATCTTAAACTACTAAAAATAGAGGTACGTTCTAGCTCTTACTATTAATATAAGTAATTATTATAGCTTATTTCTAATTACTAGACTAAACTATCTTATCTCTATTATATTAATTAGTATATATAATAATAATAGCTATACTAATAATATCTATTATAAAGCTTATCTTATTAAAGTTATAAAAATTATAATCTAAAATATTATATTTTACTCTTATATTCTCTATAAGTTAAAACTATATACTAATAAGCTCTAGATCTTTATATAAGACTCTTTAAAAGTTATAAACGTAAATAAAATATGTTCTTAATTCTAGTTAACTATTATAGTTTCTAACTAGATTCTATTTATATAATAGAGAAGAAGTTAAGAGATATAGGTTTAATTTATAATAGTTAAGAATAAGTAGATTATAGAGTTAATTATAATAATAGATCTAGAAGATATAATAGTATAATTTTAATTATTTACTAAAGTAAAGTATAAAGCTTCTATTTAATAAATAATAACCTAGACTATATAAAACCTATTATAGAGTTAAAGAAACTAGAGACTAAGTATATATAGTACGTAGTATATATATACTACTAGTATCTTATATTTAAGCTTTTATTTCTCTAGAACTCTCTTTTCTTCTTACTTTATTATTTACTTAATATAGTAGTTTTCGTTTAACTTTATATTTATTATAGTAAGTAGTAGTTTACTTTATATAGTTATATTATAATAAAGTTATCTCTTTATCTAAAAAGGTCTACTATAATATTCTACTTTATTTATTTATTTATTTTTATCTTTTACTATATTATATATTACTAAACGTAGTATATATTATATATCTCTAAACGATAGCTATATAAACCTCTCTCTTAAATACTTATAAAAGATATAATAGAGGTAGAGGTTAAGATAGAGTCTCTTCTACTTATATATCTATATAAACTATTAGAGTCTTAATTACTATCTAGCTAATAGATAATAAATCTCTTCTTAAAGAATAATTCTAGAACGAGTAATATAATAAAAGCTCTCTTCTCTTACTACTATTAATTACTTCTATATAGTATAACTAGATTATAGTAATACTTAACTCTCTTAGTTAGAATAATACTTAATTATATAACGTAGTTTATTAGAACGTTAAATATATTAGTATCTTAGACAAAAAAAGTATATATAAAAAACATCTATATATAACTATACTTTTTACTTAGTTCTTTATATAAAAAGCTATAAATTTAAATTTAGGCTTTCTATACTTTAAATAAAGTAGTATATAAGTTTTAAACTTATAGTATAAGTAGTTAATAAGATATAAGCGTTAGAGGCCTAATAATCTCTATAATTTAGTTTTCTATTAATAACTTTTTAAATAATAGATATAATAATATATTAAGAAGATATTTATAAATCTTAAGAAATAAGAATTCTAGTTTAAAAGTTTTATAGCTCTAATTTTATTAATATAAGAGGTATATAGTTATATATAAACGTTTTTTATATATATTTTTTTTGTTTAAGATAGTAATATATTCGACGTTCTAATAAACCACGTTATAGCTATCTAGATATATAATACTATCTCTACTATTAAGAAAGATAAAGTAATTACTAGATATATATATTAGTAGAATATTCTAAGAAGTTCTCTATATATCTCTATAGGCTAGAACTATTAATCTAGATCTCTATAATAAGCTAGAGTAAGCTCTCTCTTAAACTCTACTAGTTAGAACGTACTCTAATTAGACGATAGAAATAACTCTTTCTTACTTTAGTAGTTATAACTATATAGAGTAAACTACTACTTATTATAATAAATATAAAGTTAAACGAAAACTACTATATTAAGCGAATAATAAAGTAAGAAGAGAAGAGAGTTCTAGAGTAATAAAAGCTTAAATATAAGATACTAGTACGTACGTATTATATACTATACGTACTCGGCTCCTAGTTTCTCTAACTCTATAATAGTACTCTCTCTTTTAAAGAAGGTCGTTCTTAACTAAGTATTTATAATTAGGTTACTATCTAAATTATTATAATCGTCTCTTCTACCTTCTTAAGTATTTAATTAGTCGTATAAGCGAGCTAGTAGACTAGGTCGAGTTAGGTTAGCTAGATAAAAGTCTCTTACTTTATAAGAGGCGTATTTATAGTTAGACGTAGAATATTACTATAGGTCTTCGTCTTAGTTTAGCTATTTAATACGATAGTAGAGGTATTATCGTTCTTTACTTATAAGAATTTCTTAAGTTTCCTACTTATTATCGTCTATAATATTAATAGGCGGTAGCTCTAGATTACTTTAGCCTAGTAAAGAATTCTAAGAAGTCTTACGTAATCTATTAGAGGAGAAGACTAGATAGATTTTTATTAAATTAGATAGTTAGAGCTTAAAATTATTACCTACTTACTAGATAATCTTATATAAGCTAGCCTCTAAAAAGTTAAGCTTATAGCTAGGCCTCTCTATATATAAGTGTTTCTTAGTAAGCTAGATAAAGTCTCCTACTCTAAAATCTACTAGGCGATAGTACTTATTAGTAGAGACTTTTATATACTCGTAAGTTAAAGAGAGCTCTCGTTTTATAGTCTTCTATAAATCCTTTATATAATTAGTAAGCGCTCTTATCTTCTCTACACTTATTTAGTTAAATAGAGCTATAATAGGTGTATTCTAGTTAAAAGAAGTACGAGCTAGGTATTTATATAGTACTTTAAATAAGCTTATTTAGCTAAGCGAGTTATATAGTAGCGTAAGCTAGATATAGTTTATTATAAGTAGTAGCTCTATCTAATTATCTTAGTAGTAGCTAATAAATGAGCGTAGCCTTTATTCTAGGTACTAGTTTATAATTTCGGTCTATCTATCTATC